>CAVLJG010000010.1:30875806-31010355 GCA_963669975.1 Acanthoscelides obtectus | reverse complement strand
TGTAGACGTATGCAGGGGTATTCTATTATTTTCTCTGAGAGTTCTACAGTGAACATCATTATTAAATGAAATTTTTTCCTTCAAGTAATAAGGTTTAGACGTGAGCAGCAATTTGTGAACAAAAACTGAATAGTGATACTTGACCATGTCATTAATTTTTAACCAGTTTAGAACGGGATATTTCGCTGATACATGATCAAATTTACGTAAGCCAAAAATGAATCGTATACAATTGTTTTGAATAACTTGAATAACGTTTTTAGTGAAATTGTCTAAACAAGTATAGTATACGATATTACAATAATTTAGTATAGATATGACCAATGCTTCACATAGTTTTTTACGCAACTTAAAATTTAGTAAATACCTGTTTGCTATAAGAGTGCGCAGCCGTAGGTAGGTTTTCTGAGATAGACTTTTAACATGTTCAATAAACCTTAATTTTGTATCAAAAACAACACCAAGAATTTTTGCAGAATCAGAAAATTGCAAATTTGGTTATTTATCTGAATGTTCAAGAGCTGTGTTACATATGTTTTTCTTTGTGCGCAAAATAATAACATTTTAGATTTTTGTGGATTAATAAGTAGATTGTGATCTAAAGAGTATTTAATTAATTTATTAACATCGTTTTGTAAAATTTGAGTAGTATTATTGACATTATCTGGGTTAAAATAATGGAGCAATTGCGTATCGTCTGCAAATGACTGGACATGAGAATTATCAATACTTTTGCTTAAGTCGAACGTATATATGAGGAACAGAAGCGGCCCCAATACAGAGCCCTGAGGTACGCCTGAGGGAATTATTGTCACTTGAGACATTTCTTGATTGAGAAAAACACACTGAGTTCTTTGATGAAGGTAACTGTCGAAAAATGAAAGGGATACACTGTCAAGACCTATGTAATTTAATTTAGCAAGTAATAATTTATGATTGATGCTGTCAAAGGCTTTCGAATAGTCTATAGAGATTAAGGCTAGTGCCATTTTCTTATCTAAGGCCTTAAAAATCTTGTCTTGCAGATTAAGTAGGGCAGATGTTGTACTATAATTTTTTCTAAAACCGGATTGAGTGTCGGGAAGTATAAAAATTTTTTCTAGGTAAGCGGTCAATTGGAACTTTATAATTTTTTCTAAAATTTTGGATAAAAATTGGTAATAAACTGATAGGTCTGAGATCATTATACTCAGTCGGTTTCATTTTTTTAGGAATTGGATAATAGAGCTTGTTTCCATGTGTTTGGAAAGTAGCCTTTTTCCAAACAGTCGTTAAAGATGTTGACGATTGTGATGGAGAATAACTGGCAGGCAAAGCTGGATCATTGACAGGGATATATAATCAATTCCCTTCGCATCAGATTTTAGGCTCCCTATTGCCTGTAATACGTCATTTGAACTAATCTTATTCAATGCAAAAATATATTCAGAGCTTAATTTACTTTTGAAATAGTTTTCGTAAACTAGTGAATCAACAGGTTTATAGCTATAAACAGACATAAAATAATCATTAATTTTGGTAGGGTCATTAAAACGTGCCGGAAGGGTTGGTTTACTACGAAAATTTATATCAAGTTGTTTGAGAGACTTCCACAATTTTTTTGAATCATTTTCATTTGCCAAAGTTTCGATATATGTCTTTTTGTCCCTCCTGATCATGTTAAGAGCACGGTTTCTAAGCGATTTGAAGTTATTATAGGCGTCCACGGTCTTTAGTTTTATATAAAGCTTGTGCAGTTTTCTTTTCATCAAGAACAGTGCGAAGTTCATTAGTTAACCAAGGTGATGGTGGCTTATTAACTCTTACAGTTTTAAAAGGTGCATGTTTATTATAGGTTTCCACGATAACGCTCGTAATGTGCATTACCTTCTCATCAATATTAGATTTCGTAAATAATTCATCTATGCCCGATGTAGAAAGATCGATAAGAAAATCATCCTCACTGACATGTTTAAAAACCCTGATTGTGATAAATTTCTGTTTTCTTTTATAAGATGGAATGTCAAAATGAAAAAATACGAATTTGTGGTCCGAAATACCATTCGTGTCCATGACAGAAGAATAGCTGCATATTTTAGGATTATTTAAAAATATTGGATCGGTTAATGTTGCGGTACTATCTGTGACACGGGTGGCTTCCGTTACGATTTGTGTGAACCCTATCAGCTGAAAATTCAGTGAGAATATATTGTTATTAAAGAAATTCATATTCAGATCTCCCAATACCACGATGTTATGATGATACAACGAGAGGCTGGGTAGGAAACCATTTAATAAATCTGCACATTGTTGTATGTTTTTAGAGGGTGGTCGGTACAAAACACCTACTAACAGTTCACACTTACCCGCAACCAATTTAACCCAAATGCTTTCGAAAAAATCACCAAAATTTGTATGAATATCTACCTTTTCAGCAAGTAAATTTGATTTGACATAGATTCCAACTCCACCACCACGAGATTCTCTATCACAACGCAAGAAACAATAGTTGCTGATATTAACCACATCATCAGTAATAATTTCATTTAGCCACGTCTCTGTAACAGCGAATACATCAAAATTTTCTAATGCTATTAAATTTACAATAGCATCAAAACTAGACATGAGGGAACGTACATTCAAGTGTCCGATAAGCATTTTACTACCAGCCATTAAGAGTATTTGAATCGTACGTAATTTTGAAAAGATTTTGAGTATTCTAAATAATTCTAAAATGATCAAAACAAAAATTCGTGAGAGATGTCTTTGTTGAAAGAATTCATACACTGGTCAATTTTTGTCTGTCGGAAGATGATCGGTACTGTAAGATTTTTTATACTGGTGATTTGAATACAAACAGTTGCAACATTTCGAATGTGCCTGCTTACAAAACGAAGTGTCATGGTTTTCTCCACACTGAGCACAGACTTCAGGATTTTGGCATTTTTTTCCAGAATGGTTAAATCGGAAACAATTTGTGCACTGAGACACTTCATTATTTTTATATACAGATACATTTTGAAATCCTAATAGAATTTTTCCATTAAAATCTTCAAAAATCTGTTTAAATAAATTACCTGTGACCTCTGCGTAAATAATATAAAGTTTTTTTTGTGCAATATACTTAATAAAATTTATCTTGATATCTTCTTTTTCTATGAAATGGTTTTGTCTTGTCATGTCTTCCACTATCTCTTCTTCGGTAATTCGTTCATCTGTATGGTAGCCCACGATTTTGATTTTAGGTCTAAACATTTTCGGTTCAGACACCTGGTACGATGCCGGCAATTTTTTCTGAATTTCTTCCTTTAACTGGGCATGATTACTTTCGTGGACCTTAATTTCCACACCACCGTTTCTAAAATTCTTCACGTCGTCAATTTTGATTTGACGTTTAGACAAGCTTAAGTTTTTGTCTAGATCTTTACGCGTCTTGAGGCTTGTTTGTTGCTGGCTTGGTATAATCACTATGCTTTTCAATGGGATTTCCTTGCTTTTTGTAGCATAGGTCTTTTTTACAATTTGCGAATACGAAGTGCTTGTCATACTTGATTTTTCAATTATGTCAATCCTAGTATTCAGTTTCTTGAGCGCGTCGACTACAGTTTCTTTTTCAGTAATATTTGTCGACAATAAATTCAGCTGATCTTGAAATCTAATATCCTCGTTCACAAGTTGCTCAATCAATCTATCTTTTTCTATTAATAACTGACTGTATGAATTAACTTTTTCATATAATATTTTTATTTCCTGTTTTAGCTCCTCATTTGTTGTTCTAAGGCACTTACTGTTTTTAGGTGTTTCCGTTGGTGCATCACTTGGTTTGGTTACCACCATTTTTGCACTCTCAGACGTAGCTGAAGCAATCTCAGCAGTTTTATTTTTTTTCTTATTCATGGAGTACCCAGTATGGTCGTATCACTTTCTTCTAGTCTAGATGATTGATGTCAAATATGTTGTCAAAATTCTTCGCTGTATTGGCCGAAAAAATGTTTGCCAGTGGAAAATCTGTTATCCTCCAAGAATATCAACGGAGATGCACCCCAACAATAGTTGCAGTAGGGAGTAATAAAATATTTCAACAGTTTTCTCGAGGTATACGCGGATTCAGTGCAATAAGGCAAGTCAAAATGAAGTGACAATGACAGATAATAATAATATTTATTTACTATATAATTGATATGAAATAAGGGTCCATAAGAGGTACTGCATGTTAATGTTGCAATTGTGCACAGAATTAAGACACAAATAATGATACAGCTAAATAATCAATGAATCATTTGATGAATACATTTACTATTAATTTGTGTATGTTGGCATTGCTAGGTTAGGTTTCTTGTGAGTGCATCAATAGCGATCATCCACTGCGACTCTCTAGTCTATTGTAGCTCAGCATGGTGATTGTGTTTGATTTTTTGACTGTTACTAGTAAATTTGTGACAGTTGGTGATAGCATGTAAGAGATAAAGTTGTTATCATATATGTGTGTATGCTTGTATAAGAATCAGTGGGAAGACTTCTAAATCATATATATGAGTTCAGCATGCCAATATACCGTATGCAGTTCGATCAAGGTATAGAGATATTTTTCTTTCAGAATATCTTCGAGGTATTTAATTTTATATAAGACAAATGTAACTTTTTTGAAAATATTTGTAATATGAACATCCTAAAGTAAGTGTGGATTCATGAATATTCCAAGGTTTTTTGTATCTAATGCACTATTAATTTCCAATTTCTGATTATTCATGAAAAAATGTGTTTTAGAGTAATTATTGAGCCACAGAATAATTTTGACAAAATCATTTTCAACGATGTTGTTTAAATCAACCCAATTATCACCTTTATCAAGCACTGCAGTATCATCCGTAAAACTTATAATTTTGTCCACCCAATCGATTTGAAATATATCATTTAAATATTTATTGAAAAGTAGTGGACCTAAAACCGTTCCCCGTGAGACGCCACATTTGATAAACATTTCATTACTGGAAAATTTGGATATCTTAACAGATTGCTTTCTGTTAGATAAGTAATTTTCCAATAATAAGAGCATCTTTCCCCGAAAGTCAACTATCTCCAATGTGTCTAACAATAATTCATGGTTTACTGCATCAAAAGCTTTTCTTAGATCAACAAAAACACAAAGACAAGGAATTCTGTTATCAAGATTCTGGTGTATTTGATTAACAACATCTAATATTGCGTCAGACGTAGACTTCTCCTCAGTAAATTCGTATTGGTTTTCACATAAAATTTTATATTTAGTCGATAATATTTTTTCAAATATTTTTGCTATATTATGTTATATATTACGGATATAGGTCGATCATTGTTAATGATAGATAGATACATTATTGGTTCTGTCACATCATCATTGGATGACATCACCAACTACCAAAAAATATATTATTCATTTAAAAAATAAGTCGTTGCGCATATGACGGTAGGGAGAGTGCGGGTGTAAGCATAGGATCGGTATTCGAGGTATTCGAAAATCGATAAGGTTCCCCATAGAAATATTCAACCCCCTCTTACCCCATCCTGAGGATATACTTTTTGAAACTCTAATTATTTCAGAGGATGAATAGAAGACAAATATATTCCACTGTTGGCTGGAAATAACAAAATAACAAAATTTCTTTGTAAGTGGCTATTTACAGTGTATCAAAGAACCGAGCATATGAAACCCATACCTGTATACCTAGCTTTGAAAAATAATAGTTTCCCCATAGTGACTTTCAGCTCCTAATTCAACCCCTTCAAGTCTAATTTTCACAAAAAAGGTAGCTTATGTCCGTTTGTTGTGAGAACGGAACATGCAAGCATACATATATACACACTTCCACTTTTATGATATTATAGTAGGGGTAGTAGGGATTATCTTACTGAACAGGTGGAACGCCACTGACATTTTTTGGTACAAAATGTCACCATTCAGATTTCTTTGGGTGTATTTAGAAATCCTACGATCGTTTTAGATTTCCTTAGATCTCTTCAGATTGTCTTCTAACATAATATCCGCCAGATAAAATCGTAAAGCCTAATGCAAAATTAGTAGCAAAATTGGGCTTGGATCTCAGTGGATTGCTTCAAATTTCCTTCTATTACCTCAGATCTCCTAGGATTCCATTGGATCACCTCAGTTCCTTTTGAATTGTCCCTGAACTTCAGATTTTCTCCCATTGGAATAGAAAACCCCAAATCCGAACCCCATCGTTAATAGGCAGGCAAAAGTGTCATCTCACATATTTCTGAGAGAGCGACGATGGGCATTGATAACCAGAAACGAAAATTTTTTATTCAGAAGAATTTTTTCAGCCGATCAGCTTTTATGATATCTGATGATTTTCTTCGAATTGTCATGCGAGTTGTTATACAAAAAACGTTTAGGTATTTTCCGTGACATCTCCCACCATCAATTCAAGATCAGATCATTAACACCACACCCTTTTTTAATCGATCGGATTCGATACTTATCCGGAAGACGAACCATACCTAATCAAGGATCGTGCCAGTCTAACCGGTATACACGTCTATAAATTAAAGGTTGACAATTCGGGTTGTAAACCTCACTGTCATCAGTTCATAAAGGATTATGTTTAGCACAAGTTAGAAGAAAAAAGTTAGTTGCGAACATGTATAGTATATTAGAGAAATTAATCGGATCAAGTCCGTACCATTAGTCCATAACATCCTTTCCCTGCCGTTCCGTCAATTTGGCAACGTCGCGTTGCCTCTCATCAATATCTGAAAGCATGATGCATTACACGCGGCAAAGCGCCCACAGAGCATCAGTCAACAGAGACGCTTGCCGAAAACATTTTTCTAAGTACGGGGCAATCTATGATGTGTGAAATATGTCTAATAGGTGTGTAGAATTATCGGGGGTTAGAAGTGTATTAACATACTAACATAAAAAAAACTGCGATACACGTTCGCCAACCTACCAATTTTTACCCCTAAACAATTTTAAAAAAATGATCAGCATTCTCTGAAACGTCAATAAACGAAGTTTGAGCGATTTTTATTTTTTTTGTTTTTGGCTTTTTTCTCCACCGTCGCTTGACCGATATTTAGAAACTAAAACGCTTTTTCGTCTTTGGCATGAATGAATGAATGAATGAATCGTGAAATTAGAGGCATTCCGGTCACCATAAGGAGCTAGTGCATAGGCCGCTTCAGCGGGTACTTATGCACCTCTACATTCCTTAGATCACAAGCCTCGCCCTTTTAGCAAAGTTGAGAATCGCCTTGAGTCCAAGCTTCTTGACGTCCTGAGAGTCCAAAGTAATGGACCCGAGTATAGTCTGCCTATAGTAGCTCAGACTTCACAGCGACACAAAACGTGCGCTGAGGTCTCTTCCACTACACCGCAGCGCTCACACAAGGATCCTCAGCCTCGCTTCACCGCGTCTGCACCAGATCCAACGGTGGGAGATGCAACAGAGCTTCCATTGCACTCAATGGCGTTGTTCGCACTGAGCTTGTAATGCTAATACAGGCCAAACGCTGAATTTTATTGAGTTTGGCCTTAGCTGTCTCAGTTCTAATGCAAGGCCGTACAAGAGAGATGGACGTACTATCGTCGTGTAGAGCCAGTATACCACGTTGGGTTTAAGCCCCCACCTTACAGCGACAACATGTCTACAGGCCCACATTGAATTGCGAGCCTTGCTAACCTTGTATTCAACATGTTCTCTCCAGTTCAGTTGCAATCCAGAATAATTCCCAGATATTTCAGACTTAATCTAGTCCCAAAGAAGCTCGGCATGACCAGCCCGTCAAGCCTTCTTCTCCTGGTGAATAGGATCAGCTTGGTCTTCCCAGCATTAACAGAAAGATCGACTACCCGGCACCACAATTCCCTCCAGAGTAGATAGGACCCAATCTATTAGGATTGATACAATCCCGTGTCTAACCAAGGCATGTCTGATAGAGTCGGTTGAGGTACAATTAAATGCACCTTCAACGTCCAAAAAGGCCACGAGTGCCACTTCTCGCTGATCTAGAGTCTTCTCCAGCCTACCGACCAGATTGTGTAAGGCCAGAGCAGTCGATTTCCCAGCTTGGTATGCAAACTGATTTGCGTCAATGACACACCTTTCCAGCGGGCCATCCCTTAAGCATCTATCAACTATCCTTTCCAATGAAAGCGTAATCTGACGAAAATCCTTCGAGCCAGTATATCTAGCTCTGCCCGGTTTAGGAATGAATACCACTTCAGCCTGCCGCCAGCTTCTAGGTGTGAAGCCCGTGGCCACACATGCTCGAAACATCTTCAACAGGTGAGGAACAACCGAACTCCGTCCCTGCTGCAACATGGCCGGAAAGACGCCGTCCAGACCTGGACTTTTGTATGGAGCAAACGAATCTATCGCCCATACCGTCCTTTCGAAGGTGACAATTTCCCTAGCCGTGCTCCCCTGAGAGCCTGCGCAACTCCATGCACTCTGTGATTGATCGCGCTACTGTGGAACCGGGGATGTGCGTATCCATCAGAAGCCTCAGAGTACCTTCCTGAGAAGTAGTATTCCCTCCCGAGGGATCATACAGAGATCCCAATCTTGCTTTAAAGTCTTTGCATAGGACCCTGTGTCCTTGGTATAGTAGTAAACTTGTGTAAAGATTACATCAAAATCTGACCTGTACTTTTCAAGTTATAAACGGGTCAATGACTGGTCAGACAGATCGAAAGAACATGGTTTTTCGTGATGAATGTCTATAATATCCAAAAAAAAACATATCTTATTTTCGGAATTCGCGATTACAATACATACTTTCTCGCCACCACAATCAGCGATTGTACTTTGTGGAACACCTTGCGCCATTAATTAAACAAAAAAGATGCGACCACACTGGCATCGAAGCAACCCTTTTTAATCGATCGAGCTCGATATTTATCTGGAAAACAAGCCGTACCTAATCAGGGACCGTGTCCGACTAACCAGCGGTGGCAGCAGTGGTATACATGTCTGTAAATTAAGGGTTGACAATTTGTTAAGCGACCAGACCAGCAGCCAGTCGGCCGAACTAATAGACATGTGTCCCGTGTCGCGGATGTCGCCGTATCGTTGCTGCGATAAATCTTTCGGAATAGCCGAACGGGAGGCTCTGCTTGAAATGAACGGCGACCAGCGCCAGGGCAGGTGGATGAGAATTGATGCTCGGAATCAGGGGTCGCCAGGGTACTGATATCACAGATTAGTGTTGTAATGAATGTAAATTCAGAGTTTAAGATTTCAGTGTATCCAAAGAAAGCGCTTTCAAAGTTCTAGTATTGTTGCTTTAACTAAAAGTAATCTTTTCTGGGTATTTACGAGCTGATTCCTGTGCAAGCCTGTACACTAAACACCACTAGCTTCTTCGGGTATTCGGTAATTAATTTATACAGAGTGACCTAAAATTCGAACGAGTTCTTCTATACTAGCAGTGACTTATACCAAATAAATTCCCACCAACTATGGGTCAAAAATAAATGGTTTCCTACTTATCGGGAACTTAGACATTTTTTGGAAATTTTGATTTGATTTTTGGGCCTAGCGCGCCTGCCCTTAGGAATAACATTATATTAGGTGTCAGGACTTTGTTTTTCTGTGTTTGTTTCGAAAATTAACAAACTTTATTCCTGTAGTATTGAGCATATTGGGCTGATTTTTTTCAAACATGATTGTTGGTTTATCCTTTCAGAAGTGAATCAGTTGTGTACCTGAAATGCAATATATTTTTAGGTGACGTCAGATAGTTGATAAAAAAACTTGATGAATGGATAACTCAGAACTGCTTATTTTTGACCCCTCCAGTTAATGGAGCTATTTTGTTGCAAATTACCCTTAGTAGAAATAAGATAGCACAAAGTGCCGTGTGTTACCAGAATCGACCACTGCGAGAGTGAAAACAGTTAGCTTTCTGTTGGAACTGTATCCCAGTTTTCATTTAACAGCGGGATTACCACTGTGACCGCTAGATGCCTCCGATTCCGATGCTATAGCAGATACTGTCTACTCGCCATTGAACAAACTAGAAATATATTATATAATACCGCGCCCACCTCGTCTCGTATCACGTCATCGGGTGGTCCCCCAACTAGCAGAGTAGTGGTATAAGCTTTTGGTAAAAGAACCGTTCAACCATAAAAGCTCTCTATTGTTGTTGCCTGAACACCAAAATGCTGGCTTAATGTTGTGTGGAATGCAAATTTGCTTTCTGCAACATATTTGCTCTAAAGTGAGGTGTTTAAAATATTCTTATAGCATAGTTATACAACACCTTATAGGGCAAATTTTTAACTGTTGCATAAACGTTTATACAACTATTTGCACGTTAGTCAAAGTGGTTGTGTTGTGGCATCCATGGTAACGTTTATAAAACAAACTCAAGCCTTGTTGTTTTGCTGTGCAATTTACTACTTTAGCCAACAAATTGCTCCCAAAGGAAGCACTTATACAACTGTTGTTTAGTAACTGTTAAAGGCTGTACATATGCTAAATATGTTGGTATACAACTTCACCATAACCTAACTTTTTGCTGCCATATTTCTGTTAAAATGCCATAACCAACGTTTTAAGACAAACAACGCATGCATATTGGTTCAAAATGTTTTATCAACTGTTCAAACAGAATATATAGATCTAGTACAAGTTCTGGCTAAATCATTCGACTCTGTCGGTATTTCATTTCAGACATTTGTCAAATTGTTGTATAACACCTGCAGGCAACACCAAAATATTCTAATAACCTAAAGACGACATGGACCATGCCATGATTAGACATAACCACCCGCCATATTGGGCAACCATTTATTCCTCTATTTAATATTAAATAATTATGTTTCAGTTCGAAATTACAGATATAAAGTGATAAACATTAGTGTAATTGTGTCTAAATATAGGATTTGTGGAAAATTTAACGCAGATAAGTTCAGTTTTCCATCTTAAAATCTAGACATACTTTTGATCATTATCAAAATATGAATCAAATACGAAGCCCATAGAAATTTCGTAAATAATTTGCACGATAATCACAATAAAATTTGCTGTGCAAGTAATTCAATAGCCCTATATAACAGTGTAGAAGTTTATCATATACCTGTGTATGAAATTCATAATGGCCGATATGTAAGTAAACAAGATGACTGTAATGTGTTAGTTATATATTCTTATTCGTCTATACAATACATAAGAAATAGTTTGGTTGCAATAAAGTAGAATCACGTAACAGAATAGTTGTATAGTTGACGAAAACTGAAACTTGCACTGACGCAAATGTCCTCTAGCGGCTGCAAGAGGCTTACACTTTTGTTGTATAACTGTTACCTGCAGCCCTTATACAACCTCTTAAATGACTGAAGTCTCCTATTAAGCGTGCCCATTCCGCTTGTATAGCTGTTCTAAGAGGGTTTTGCCAATGTTCTTACAGTATACAATGCTGTTTAAGGAATACTGTATAATCATTCTTGCAACTCTAATAGGAGTGATAATTGTTAGTTGGGCCGCTACCTGCTTTTATGTCCATCGGACACACTATCAAGATGCAATATTTACAAATCTCTGGGGCGGAAAGTGCGATACGTAAATCTCAATTTCTGCGCGAATCATTAGTTTTATTTGGCTCTGCTGAACGATCTTATTTTGCGAAGGTTTAGACAAAGACAAAAGCTTTCCAAAGAGGTTATTAACTTTGCTCCGTAGATCCCTCGTACGCGCTTACGGAATCTTTCACAAGTCGTAATAACACATTTGTCATCTAGGTTGCCGCTTTGGCCGCGCCGTATATGCAAATCTTCCATGGTCGTATCACGTTTCCAGATCGTTTTTATGAATGAAACACCGCCGTAGCATGCTTGGCTACTTTGGTATCTATTTTCATCCCGTGTAAAGCCGAAAGTGCCACGTTTTGGCCAAGATAAGCCATCATCACGTACGCGGCGGTGTTGAAGTTCATCTAGCGGTCGCTCGGTCGCTTCGTGGCGGAATAAGTCGCGCTGAATGCAGGGAAACAAACACGGCTTAAAAATGGTTGTGGATGGGGATACGACAATAGAATATCTTATTTGTTGTTTAGTGCTCCGAAAGTGGAAAATTGAGATTTCGATTTACGATTTCATTCGCAAACTATTTTTTGCGAATTTTCATAGGAAATGTTTTCCAAAAGTATTGACCAACTAGAGAGAAAAATAGCTATTAAATTGGGTATGTATTTAACATGGTTTGTCAACACACCTTAGATACATCATCTATAGAATTTCTTTGTATTTTTTGTAATTTGACTAGTGTACAAAAAATATACACGTGACCTACAAGAACATTTCTTTGTTGTCCGCCGCGTGTGTAGGTCTGGATCCACTCTTCAGACTTGTCATTTTTTGTCCATAACAGTAGCGATGATGTAAATATGTTAGTTCTGCTCTCAATGTCGCGTTGTGTGGTTCATTTATTCCTGACTGGTGCACCAGCATAGAATTAGCGGAAAAATTACAAGGCAGCAAAACGCGTCTAGTGGGAACACTGCGAAAAAATCGTAGAGATATTCCGAAAGAACGGTGAAATTATAGGGAGAGAGAAAAACGGCATCGTTATTTTCAAATGGAAAGATAAGCGCGATGTGCTTATGCTTACCACTAGGCATAAACTCAACTTCGTTGAAGTCTCAGGCAGAACTGACGCCAAAAAGAAGCCGGAAGCTAATGTGGCTTATAACAATGCAAAAAGCTTTATCGATGTATCTGACTAGTTGTCATCCTATTCTACCTCAGACGGAGTATCAAATGGTGCAGGAAGGTGGCTGTTGAGTTACTGGAACAAGCATAGTAAACGCCCATTATTTATATAATAAGAATAAAAATGCACAAAAAAGAATAAGTGTAACTTCAAAGAAAAATTACGCTTGAAATTACTTTCAAAAGGTAAACAAAATCTTGATCCCAATGACACACCCGCAGAACATAAATTTATTCATGCAAGAAAAAAAGTAGATGCGTAGTTTGCTACCAACGGAATAGAGATAACCACGATGCAATAAGTAAAACAAAACAAGTTGCAACTACCAGAAAAGACTGTGAACTAAAATTTCTTTGCTTAGAATGTCTTTTTTGATAAGCACAAAATTATGCCAAAATAATCATTGAACATTATTTGAAAATATGTCTTATTATCTTATTTTGTAGAACGATTTTGTGTTGTTGGTCTTGCATTTAACTTTAGGTCGATAATATAAATAATGTCATGTAATATCTATTTTTGCTTTTGTAAAAAATTTTCACTTGAACGATTAAGAAACTTGTCTTTATATCATATTCTACCGTATTATTAGTTAAAATAAACACTTTTATATCAAAACGGACAAGTTATTAGCATATAAGTTATGAAACAATCTATTATGAATGTCATATATTGGATAACCATGAAGTCAGCGATACCAACATAGAGAAACAAGATTGCTTGATGTAGAGGCATTATCTTCTTAAACTAAATAAACTGACAACAACGATCTATTATAAAATGCTACGTACTCTTTAAGTTCGAAGCTTCCGTCTTAGAACTAATGTAGGTACGCTATATTATTTATTTCTTTGTTTAGTTTTCCATATACTGTGCTCTAGAGAGAAAATGGTATCCTTAAAGATTAAATAACATCATATGTTCATTGTGGTGAGTTGCCAACAACAACAAAATGGGGCATTTTCCAAAATTTTTATTTCGGTGAATTATGAACATTTTGCTAATTTTTTTTTCTACAAGTTGATCATAAAATCCCGGAACGGCAAGATATATGGTAATATACATATGGTATGGGAGAATGAAATAGTAGCGGCTTAGTATTTTTCCTAGGCTATTCAGTGGTGACCTTGAATTTGACCTAAGTTATGACCTTATGAGTCAAAACAAGGACAAAATGTACTTTTGGCCCCGGAAATAGAGCGGAAAATTTTACGTCCAGATATGACGTTGGATGAACATTATTTTGACTTTGAGCATATTAGTCATAGTCATAGTAAAAACTCTTCTGGAGGAATTATAAGAATGTTTAAAACAATATTGCAATGCGGCTGAAGATACAGCATAAATGAGAACGTAAAGGCAGCAGGAGCTTGGATTTTTCTGTAGGAATACACTGGTAACCTTGAAAATGACTTTGACTATAGCATTGGAGGTCAGATTGGGGTAAAAATAATTTTCCGCGGTATTTCTGTTGTCAAAAGGGCAAAAATCTTGATCTTGATATGCCGTCAAAGTCACGATCAATGTTGTTTTCAAGGTCACCAGTCAATAACCAGGAAAAAATCCAAGCTCTTGCTCCCAGTACGGTGTATCTTCAGAAACATACCAGAAAAGTTTTTTTAAGATGTCCTTGAACAGGGTACTCTAGGTCAAAATAATGTTCACTGATGGCCATGACATTGATTTGATCGCCAAGGACATGGTGGTCAGTTTCAAGCTCAACAGTGAATTTTCACGAAAAACCTTCCACTCTATCCATTTCCGGGGTCAAAAGTGTAGGGTCCTACATGAAAGAATCGTTTTGACATCGATTTGACCTTCAAAGTCAATTCAAGGTCACCATTTATTAATCCGGGACAAATTCTAAACCACTATTATTAACCTTTTACCATACCAATTGCATATTCCCAGATATCTTGCCGTTCAAGTACTTTCGGTTCACCATGTATAAACGATAGTTCGCAGAACTTGACCTAGAAGGTTCGAGTATCTTTTGCGCCAAATTTGTGATATTAGAGAAGTACTCGGGCTTTCCACAACGTGACCTTAAAATGTGACCCTACACTTACTTAAAAATGTAATCCTATAAAAAAACTAAAGGTGAACATTTGCAATTTTATCGTCTACATTAGTTTTTTTGAACGACCAGAGTTAAATATACAATTTGGGATTTTCCTTTACAGAGCTTATTAGCCAGCCAACGTTAGGTACGTTTTCCAGGTGACGCATACAGCAAAGTCTTAAAATAACCGGGATATGAAGTTTTGAAAAGATTTGAATGTGCTAAGCCGACATTGCATCCTAGGTCAGTTACGATATTTTGCAGTTGATGTGAACAGGGTTTTTTCAAGGGGATGGCTTCCACCAATTTGCAAAACTGCAACAAGATGCAACCAACTGGTAGGAGAAAGGATGATAATTCTCTTCTGTTTCTATTGACGTTGAGGGTCAAAATCCCATAAAAAAAATTGAAGGCTTAGCACGCAAACCAAAATGACTAAACTTAAGTCAGAACTAACAGAAAAAGGGTGTTAGTCCATGAATTCGCGCTTGGGGCCTAATATCCCAGAGTCCGAAAAATGATGAAACCATATGTTTTATAGGAAACCAACTAACGGAGAAAAACTACAGAGTTTTTTGCTGATCGTCAACACCATACTGAATCGATGAGAAAGATATAATACGAGCTAAATTACAATCAATAAACTATTAAATTTGCCAAAAGAAAATCATTGAAAAGGGTTTGGCCTAGGAATGGGCACTCTATTATCAATGAAGAGAAATTCAAATTACGGATAAGTGACAAATAGTAAAAAAAAGGTTTCGTGATTTTGTCACGTGACAACGTTGCGAGTCAGTATCCAAATCAGGCGCTTTGCGGTGTGCATTGAAACCTCGCTTATCGGATTTGAAAAACCGAAATTGGCACCTTCTTATAGGAATAACGAAGTTATCGATTTGATTTACGGAGGTTACTTTCAAGATTCTACTGATGCTTCGCGAGTGTATTCAGATCGTTCATATGTTTCCATCCCGAGCTGTGTAGGTTTGTTTCAACTCCAATATTATTTACGAGGAAAACAAGGACAGGGCAGTACTTGAAATTGAATAGTGAGTGCTTTGTTTATCACAGTTTTGTTATTTCAAACGTAGTTGCTTCTGAAGTCCCAACTTTAGGGATACCCTCTATACAACATATCTTGACAATTGCTACATTTTCTTGAAACTTGAAAGTTAATTTGAGGGTAATGACATTAACCTTTTCATAGCAATAACGGGTTATACAAACATGAGGAAATATTTTCTTTGAATATCGTAGCTTCAAGTCTTTATACATTTCATCCTCTTCTGACCGCCTCTATCCACATTTAAGGGAAACGTTCAACATACGTATAATACAAGGCGTGCTCCACTCCATAAAAACTAATATTCGTGGGAGAGATCCAATTGCAGGCGTGAGTTGTGTTCAGATGGGCCATCAACATGAATATTTTAGATGAGTAGCGTATGCTAATCAGCTGGGTAAGTCCCGGCCACGCTGGGGTCAGGTGGATATACGCAAAGGTGAATCAGATCAACTGCGTTTATGGGACCAACACGGACCTAGACGAAAAAAATTGTCGTGCATATGGTACGGCATCGTGTGTGAAGATAAGCATGAAGGTGTTTTAAATTATCTGAATTTGGGCGGTAAAAGATGATGATCGGAAGATCATATATCAGGGGAAGTAATATCTTACTGAAGATATTACTCATATCGGAAGTATAGTCTTTTTTCAATGGAAGATGTCTGTTTCTTGCTTCAGAGCAAGATACGATTTTTTTGACAAAGGCTACACTTATCAGCAGCAAAATTCAAAACAAGACAATACAAGAAAGGATGCACAGTCTTTCAAGTATTAAGTACATGCTATGTTATATGAATCAACGTTTCTGTTCTTTTCAAAACAAGCTTTTGAGAAAACTATACTTGTATATTATATTATCTGCTAATTGATCCGTCATGAAAAAAGAGTAGTTGACCGTGATACTAGATACAAGATTTACAACTTATTATATATCCATCTTTCAAACGTGGGTTCTGGATTGCCCCGTTTCTATGATACGGGGTGTTAAAGCTTTTTGGTCTGTGAAAAATTGTAGGCCACTAGTTTTTGCAAAAATAAGCATCGGTATCTTCAAGCCATATTGATTATGCTTAAAAACTGTCTCTTGGAGGTTTTTTGTTAAGTTATTCAAGAAATCGCGAGGTTCTACAGCCCCTCTCTTCCCCCGCACATCAACTATAGAGAGACCTCATACCAATGTTGTGTTTCGGGCCTCACAGGTCCTAGATGCGCCATTGATATTACTAATAATTATTGTTTCCTACAAATAAATAGAGAGTCAACTTTATAACTGAAATTAATCTTATTGATTATATTTATTTATCGCATTGACATCTTAAAAGTCATGGCCGAGTACCATCATATCCCGAGGCGCGTAGGGTTGAGGGATATAACGTGAGAAGACCGCAATGGCCTTCTCCACCAAGGTATGCAATATATACTAAGTGACATATAAATCCGAACACTCAGTTTAAATGGTTTTATTTTAATAAAATTTTGTATAAGTACTTAATGAAGCATAATAAATGATTGCACTGCTTTAAAGCCCTTTGACCTTTAATAATGTGTGGATGCACCCTGATGTGCTACGCATTCTCCAACGCGCCTAGGCATGCTTCTGATCAGGTGGTCAATGTCCTCCTGTGGTATCTCATTCCAGGCAACTACCAACTCCTCTCGAAGTGCTTCTAGAGTCTGAGGAGGACGTTGCAAATTGAGCAATCTCCTACCGATCATATCCCACACGTGCTCAATTGGGGATAAGTCCGGACATCTTGGTGGCCATGGTAACAATGTGACATCATTATGTTGAAAGAAGTCTATTGTGACTCTTGCAACATGTGGTCGGGCATTATCTTGTTGGAAAGTTGGATCTGCCAGGGTGTCAAGATAGGGTAAAAGATGGGGTTCTAGAACTCCGTGGATATAACGCTGCGCGTTCATGTTACCTCTGATGAAGATTAAAGGTGACCTGGAACCATAAGCTATAGCACCCCAAACCATAACTCCAACAGTGTGATGAACATGTCTTTCAACAAAAAACTGTGGATTCCTCCTTTCACCACGTCGCCTTCTAACCCTTACACCGACGTAATCGCCTTGAGTGGTGCAGACAACGGTCACTCTGGGATCAGGAATGGAACAGTATTGTCTTTAGTGACGAGTCTGGATTTTGTTTAGGCATGCACGATGGTCGTGCCAGGTTTAGAAGGCGACGTGGTGAAAGGAGGAATCCACAGTTTTTTGTTGAAAGACATGTTCATCACAGTGTTGGAGTTATGGTTTGGGGTGCTATAGCTTATGGTTCCAGGTCACCTTTAATCTTCATCAGAGGTAACATGAACGCGCAGCGTTATATCCACGAAGTTCTAGAACCCCATCTTTTACCCTATCTTGACACCCTGGCAGATCCAACTTTCCAACAAGATAATGCCCGACCACATGTTGCAAGAGTCACAATAGACTTCTTTCAACATAATGATGTCACATTGTTACCATGGCCACCAAGATCTCCCGACTTATCCCCAATTGAGCACGTGTGGGATATGATGATTGCTCAATTTGCAACGTCCTCCTCAGACTCTAGAAGCACTTCGAGAGGAGTTGGTGGTTGCCTGGAATGAGATACCACAGGAGAACATTGACCACCTGATCAGAAGCATGCCTAGGCGCGTTGGAGAATGCGTAGCACATCAGGGTGCGTCCACACATTATTAAAGGTCAAAGGGCTTTAAAGCAGTGCAATCATTTTGAAATTTTTATCATTTACTTATTATGCTTCATTAAGTACTTATACAAAATTTTATTAAAATAAAACCATTTAAACTGGGTGTTAGGATTTATATGTCACTTAGTATACTATTATTTCGAAAAAATTCGAGAATCTTGCTTCGCCCAAAACCAATAGCGTACTGTGTTACGTTAAATATGATAAACGCGAGGGACATACAAAACTAAAATTTGGTGACGTTCTGAGATTTTAGTTTTTCGGTCATATCTAACGTCACTGGATCGATGTTCAAAACCTACAAAGCTTTTTTGTCCTTGACGTAGTAATCTTATGCAAAATTTTTCTCAAAACCCGAATAGTACTTTCAGAATTACAAGCATCAATGATTACGAATGGATGAAAGGAATGAATATGTTGTTTCATGAAACAATATATCCTAAAACATCCAGTAACCACAATATCCCAAATAAACGTTTCCTAATCACTTTCAATTAGTGTAGAAAGTTATAGGTGAATTGTCAATAAATAGATACTAATATAGAACGAGAAAGTTAACGCATTTATTTCTATGTAGCCAGATTACTGTCCTGAAAATCATCCGCCAAATACAGTATCGCTAGTTGCGTTTTTTGATTACTAGACACCTTTCCGATTTTTTATTTGCTAACATGTCATCAAGAATTAGATATTCAGTTGAAACGGCATTTCGTTTTTTGAAAATGAGAAGTACAACCGAGGAGCTATGACACTTCTGAAGTAAAATTTAGCGTAATGCATTATTTGTATCGTGTTGTTGAAGCATCTCCACTATCCTTACTAGAGAGATTATTATTTCTCAATCACACAAAAATTGCTGAATGGATCTGTATGAAATTTGGTATGGGGATATATTATAGCCTGTAATAGCACATATGCTATTTATCACAGGACATAACTTTGAAATATTCATTTACGGGTCCTCATAGGAATTTGACATGAGGTGTGATATCGAAGCTCTCAGTCGCTGGTCCTTCCGAAATGAGGAAGCGCATATGAAAAAGGCTTTGCATTACGCGTTTACTGCATTTCGTGATTCGGTTTTTTAGCGTGATCTCTTCATTTACATTTGACTGGTGTTTTGCTTTACTTCAAGTATTCAGGGTGTCCTGAAAGTTGGGACTTTCCTTTCCATAGTCGAATACGTTTGCAATACCAAAGCTAATTTGCGGCAAAACATACACATGTTTTGTTTGTAAACACTGCTTGAAGTTGTCGCTGTCCGATTAAAAAACATGACTTTGTCTATCTCTTGTTAAATTTTAAACATTTGGGGCTATCTAGGTCTTCAACTGTGTTCGACCAGACTTGTTTATAATGATAAAAAACATATGCAGCTCTGATGGTAATAAACATCGATGATCACGGAAATGTTTTAAGTACACTCGCGGAATACCAATAGGATCTTGGAGATGCTCATATCAAATCGATAACTACGTTATTGCTCTAGAACAGAGTTCCCCAAACTTTTTTGTGTCGTAGACCCCTTGCCATGTTTTTCCGTGTTGGGTAGACCCCCTACTTACCTGATATTGATTTCCTGTAAATTTCTAACTGTAGTGAAGTGTAGTGTTAAAAACTTGAAGTAAAAACACATGTTAATTAATTTATTAATTGAATTTAAATTAAAACTACTCAAAATAAAATTTTGTATCTGTTATGTAAAATATACGTAACATTAAATTAACAGGTGTCTGACCAATAAGTGCCCGCATCGGGAATAAGTGCCCGCATTGGAAAAAAGACGGATAAAATAAAAAAAAGTGAAAAATAATAAAAAAAAAGTTTTTTACTTAAAATAGTACAATAAGCGAGTTCGTTTATTAATTATAACATAAACGTATGTTCTACAATAATTTCACTGTTAGTTTGATTAAATTCCGCTTCTTATACGTTTAAGATATCTAAAAATAGGCAAAAAATTAATGAATTTTAGTGTGTACCTATCCTTGAATTTTCAGAATAATTAAAAAAAAATATTTTCTATAAAGGGGGGTTCTTTAAAAAAATCAATGTGGGCACTTATTCCCAATGCGGGCATTTATTGGTCAGACACCAATAAACATAAAATAAACTATAAATAAAATAACATAAGCAATAAGTCAATATTTTTAGTGAGAAGGATGAACCTGATGCTTTAATAATAAATTATCAACATTTGGCGTCAATCTTGTAAGGGTTAATCTTAAATCTCCTCGGCTAATGATGTTCACTCTGTTTCTTTTTTTCGTTAGGAGATTGGTAACAGCGCTGAACCCCCTTTCCACTAGGTATGACGATGGAAAGGAAATTAAAAATTTCCTCGCTATATTCCATAATACGGGATAAGTATATGTTGTTTTGCAGTCAGAATTGCTGATATCCGTTTTTAAACTGAACTTTAAGTTCTTCGTTTGTACTTAGTTCAGTCAGTTCCTCTTGTATTATGACATTCGTTTCCTCTATGTCACCATATGGATTAATTATCCACGGTGGTATTACCATAGTCAAAATATCCTCAAACCTAGATTCAAAATCTGAATAGAGGGCATTTAAATGTTGAACGTAAGTTGAAACGTCGTCTTCCTGACAGCTTGTCTGTGACAAATTGGGGAACTGAGCAAATTGGCCCCGTCTAATATTTTGCTTCATTAGTTTAACTCTGGCAAGAAACGCTGATAAGATGGACTTTGTTTTAATCAAATTTAAACTGTCGCCTTGTAATTGCAAATTAACCATATTAAATTTTGTAAACAAATCTGTTAAATAGGCGATGTCTGTTTTCCTCTTCATTAAATTTTCTTTTAAAATTTTATCTTTAGTATCCAGAAATTCTAAAATAGTCTCAAAAAGTGCAAAAAATCTTGTCAAACATAAGCCTTTCGACAGCCAGCGTACTTTAGTGTGAAGGAGTAATTGATGAAAGTGTTCGTCATTTTCTTCACACAACTGCGCAAATAACCGCGTATTCAACGCGTTGCTTCGGATTCGGTTTACTGCATCAATGACTAAATGAAGTGATTCATGTAATCTAACATTCAAATTTTTAGCAACTAAATGTTGTCGATGGATGACGCAATGTATTGCTAACACCCCTGACACATTTTGTTTTAAATAGCTTATAAATCCACGATAATGTCCAACCATGGCAGGTGCTCCATCTGTAGCTACTGATATTATATTTGATAAAGGAATTGCTTTTTCAATGAAGTAATCCTTCAAAACATGAAATATTGATTCACCTTTAGTGTCGGTTATCAAAGTTCTTGCGAAGAGCAGTTCTTCGTAGATTTCTTGATTCATAATAAAACGAACATATGCCAATAATAATGCTGCATGATCAGGTAAAGTTGACTCGACTAGTTGTATAGAGAAATGGGTCGTTTGCAAATATGTAATTACATAAGAAGCTTTCAATATCAGAACTCATTTCATCAATACGTCTTTCAACAGTATTGTTGCTTAAGGGAATTCTTTTAATGATATCAGATTCAGGTTTGTGTAAAACAGTTTTTAATACCTCTTCAATGGCTGGCAAAATTAACTTCTCTCCGATAGTATGCGGTTTTCCGGATTTTGCTATAAGTAACGAGATATTGTAAGACGCCCGCAAACCATCATCATTTCTTTGTGACGTCGAAGCGAATATTCTGTCCAATGTAGGTCTCTTCTGAAATTTATCTTTGAGTGTTTGAAAGTATTTCAAATCTTTCTCTGTTTTATCAGGGTGGCATCTTCTCAGACGATCTTGTAGTTTAGATGGTTTCATAGCGTCATTGCCCAAAACTTTGTTGCATAAAAGGCACATAGGCGATTGTTTGTCCGGCAATGCTGGAATGAAGCCAAATTTCAAATAATCAACACTGTACTGTCTACATTTCTTTTTAGATTCGGACATGGCATCAGTCATCTGTGGGCAAAATTATTTAAATAAGACAGAAAATCCAGCATAATAAAATAAATAAATAAATAAAATATTAAAAATATTTTTTGATTTTTCCGAAAACATTCCATAATTCGAACATCTTCTTGCAACAATTAGCTCGAATTACGGAGATTGCACTGTAATTATATTACCGATTGCTAAAACTTTCAAAAAGAAACTATTGAGGAGTACTCGTGTAATTTTGCATGATTGAATATTTAACTACTAATAACTAAAGTCATGATTGGCGTAATTTATCTATCTTTGCTAACTAAGAGTACAAAACTAAAATTTAATAAAAAATAATGTACTTACTTTTCTCCAGCACTCTCAAACAAAATAACACTGACTCACTATAATTTGTGTGATATACTATCTGTTTAAATTTTTAAAAATATTTTTTAGCACTTTTCAAGATTCAGGAAACGAATAAACGTATTTGTCCCACATTCGTATTTATAGAGTCACGAATTGAACAAGTCAGTGCAAGGTAGCGAAGCTCTGAGACTGCGACTCTCAGGTTTTTACAAGTTCAAAATGTATTGCGAATACAAAGCGAATACCAACATCCTACAAGTTACACAATTTTATAAACATATATAATAAATTTTTTACTTCATAGGTACTTTTATAAATAATGTATATGTTTTCATATTATAAGATAGTATGATGTAAGTAAATAGGTACTATCAGTGTATGTATTGAGATCCACTATCGTGGACCCCCATATTCATTTCATGGACCCCCAAATTTTTTTTCGCTGACGTAGACCCCTTGCAGTTTGTCATAGACCCCTAGGGGTCGATATAGACCACTTTGGGAATCAATGCTCTAGAAATATGCCGATTTCTGTTATTCAGATGCGGTTTGTGTATTTTGATGCTGACTTACATAGCTTTAGTACAGCAACATCATACATGATGACGTACGAGGGGTTTGTTGGCTTTTCGGCACCTAATATCTCGGTTATCTTAAGGCTTCGGTTACTAAAAAAAACTTGCTAAGATTGAGATTTAAGGGACATGTATAATTAAGACCATCTCTTCCACTATTCAGAGTGGTATCCTTTTTCTAAATAAAAATTCATTATGTGAGCGATATGAAAGAAAATTATAGGAAGGCTTACTTTGATCATAGTAATAGTGATACAGTGTCAATTCCTGTTAATATAATTTTGAGGTCGTAGTTGAGGCTATCGATAAATTACTTTTGTTATCCTAAAACTTTTCGTAGAACCCTTGTGTAGTCAAACTAATGCAAAACGTATGGCCTATACTTTGCACTACTGCGGGCTTACGCTGGTATTATTTCATAGCCTGTCACCGTAACGACGTAACTCTAACCACTCGACGGGACACATTGCAATGTGATTCTGGAAATTATTGCGCAAGGATACACACACACATGTGTTTGTTCTTTTGTGCGGTGCGTAGGAAGTGCCATTGTTAGTGGAAGGGCCGTTTGACCTGCACGTATGTCATTCTCTGTGACCGTCCATTTGGCCATTGTTTGCCGACATGGGTCATGCGTCGTTAGAGCCAGCAGCTTCGTCCTGAAGGACTCTCCTCTCGCCCACGCACCACGCATACCAGGAAATTGAAGGCTACTGCCTGCTGCTGGTAATTTAGGAAAACGAGGGTCGGTCGTTGGCTAGTAGCGAGACAAAAGGATGTTAATGCCTTTGCGCAGGGTTCATTCTCGCTTCCGTGGATGTTCAGGTTTCGTATCAAATAGGATATAAGTATGGAGAATAATGTGTTTTACATAGGTACGTAATTTTCAACACAACGTTTACGTTGCAGCTTAAGTGGTCTACAAACTAGTGTACGAGGGTAATCCCATCTCGCCTAAGCGTTATTTCAACGAGATTCACGTTTTGTACTTATTTTTATTTAGCCCGATCAGCAACAGAGACATTCATAACACACTGTATTATGATCTGGCATTTTAGGTTATGCTAGGGATGTATTTTCTGCTTAGGAAGTATAGCCATTGTTTTCTGAATCACCCTGTATAGGCCCTTTTCATCACTGGTGATGTCTCCTACAGCCCATTGAAGGAGCCGCAGTATTAGGTATCTTGAAAAGTGACATTATGTAGGTTTTTTGACATTATATAGGTTTTTATGACATGTAGACTTTCCAACAAGAAGTCAACTTGAAACTAGCTGTCATTTACTTCATGCTCACTTGTAGCAAGCGCAGAATCAACTATTTGCACAATAGCGTACTGGGTGTTTATACGACTCTTACCACTGATATCTCGGTAAAGATATACGAAGTCAGTTAAGCAGGGGCAGAGATGCGCATTCAGGTAACTGAGAAAATGGCACTCAGAAAGTTTCGGGAGACAGACGAGAAAAAAATCCTTTTTATTTTTCCTACCTTTATTTTTTAAGAAAAAAATGGTACGCCAATAGTTTTTTCCAAATAAAAATTATTTTTGAATTCCCCGTTCAATTTAAAACAAATGACCTCTCTTGAATTGTTTTCCTTGGATGCGCCATTTTTGAGTAAAAAAATAAAAACCGTTCTATTGTCCCAGAAAATTAATGTAATAATTGAAGAATGCGATTTAGCAATAAATATCTAGTTGCTCTGGAATATGTCACTGGCTTTTGATATCTGACAAGTCTCTGTTATTCAAATCTGTTTGCTGTGACATCTTTTCCATTATTTAGTTTTTACAACCTTGTTAATAATGGTGAATTATTCAAATGCAGAAATGGCGGAAATACCATTATGTATATGGCCTTGCCGACGGTAATGGTGAGCAAGCCAGACGGATTTATCACCAGAGATATCCCGATCGTGCTTTGCCAGAGAGTCGAACCTTTTCTAATATTCATCGTCGCCTTGTTGAAACTGGTTCTGTCCGAAAAGGAACATCTGAAGGTAGACCTCTAAGAGACCTGAAATTGAGGAAGCAGTGCTGCACGAAGTCGAAGAACATCCTGAAACGAGTTCGAGGAAGATCGCTGGACACTTAAATATTTGCCATCAAATTGTCTGGAGAATTTTAGTGGATTTTTTGTTATATCCTTACCATATTTTAAGAGTATTGGCATTACTTCCCATTGATTTTCCAAGGCGTGCTACCTTTTGTCAGTGGTATCTTCAAAAAAATACCCAAAATCCGTAATTTGAATCAATAATTTTTCTCGAAATGCAATTCAGAATTTCCACAATAATCATTTGTGGGCAGAAGAAAATTCCTATGCCGTAACCGAAACCCATTTCCAACACCAATTTTCGGTTAACGTATGGGCAGGAATTATTGGCAACCACTTTATTGGCCCATTCTTCTTGCCGGGACGACTTGACGGGCAGACTTACCACAATTTTCTTCAACCTCAGTTGCCTTTGCTGCTTGATGATGTTCCGTAAGTAATAAGAAACAATAAATATGTGGTACATGCATGATGGCGCACCAGCGCATTTCAGTGTAACGGTTCGTAATTATCTAGAAACTGTTTATCCAAATCGTTGGATTTACCGCGGTGTGCCCCAAGAATGGCCACCAAGGTCCCCAGACCTCAACAGTTTAGATTTCTTTTTAAGGGGCTATCTTAAGACACTAGTATACACAACTCCCATTAACATTGTAGAGGAATTAAGAGAAAGAATAGTTGCAGCTTGTGATAGAATAAAAAACACTCCAGGGATATTTCAACGAGTGCGCAATTCCATGAGAAGGAGGGCGGAAGCATGGATACTAAGTGAAGGGGGCCATTTTCAACAATTTTAGTAATCATTTCGTTGGTTTTAATGTTATATTTATGTTGTCAGTTATTGTTGTTCATTACCCTTAATGTGTTTAATTTTTCCAAATAAATTAATAATTTTGCAAGTTAGACAATAGAACGGTTTTTATTTTTTTACTCAAAAATGGCGTATCGAAGGAAAATAATTCAGTCTTAAATTGAACGGCCAATTTAAAAATCGTTTTTATTTGGTAAAAAACCAGCGTACCATTTTTTTCTTAAGAAGTCAATACTCGTACGCACGCCACTGTTAAAGCTAAAAATTATTTTTGGAATGACAAATATGCAACTTTATTAACTTTTGCTACGTACTGAATATATCTGAAGCGGTTCTGAAAATATTAATTAATTTCCATTGTTTTCCTAAAACTTCAACACCTCGAGTTTTTGTAAGGAAACAGTTTTGGACCATAGTTTATAAAACAAACTAACATTAATTTTTCATGTAGATTCATACCCTTAAATATTCACATATCATTAAGGAACTGTCATTATTCTCATTGCACTTGAAGGTCACCGTGATGGCCGAAACGTCGTACAACCAACAAAAATTTAAGCGTATTTGTAGTTTGATTCGGCCATACAGTGGCATCCTATCCTGTATATCGTGTTTTATTACAACTTTAAATAAAGTAATCCGGCAGTGAATGAATAACTTTCAGTATGATAATAAAATTGAACTGGACTAAAAATGCCACCATGCACAGTCGTCTCATGTCATTGGTGCATTACAGAGCGTAAAGTAACTCGAGTGGTCTCGCCGCTGCACCGCACGTTCTGCCGACTTAATCGTAATTGTTAATGGCAGCCAGACCTGGAAATGACCATAAATTTTTATATCTTCTTTATATGCTTTTAATTATTCTATCTGATGATGGCGAATCGTCGACATGGATACTGCGAACATAGGGCAGTAAAAATCGCAGATGCTTGCTGAACATTCCATTTTCAGTTTCGATATTGGTATTCGCTATCCGCGAAGGAAAAGGATATTTGCAATTATGCGTTTGCTTCAGAAAACGAACAAGGCGATCTGATGAGTCCGTATGTATCTGGAATGCAGCCAGGTATTGGTTATGCTTCACTCGGTTTTTTTTCTGTATTTGTATACCAAGGGGTTCCAATATGGAACACAGGTTACAGGCAGATGCATGTATGTTAGGAAATTTTAAAACTAGCAACTGCTGCTTTGATAAGCAAGCTAAAAATAATGTGGGCATGCTATAATAGCGCCAATATCTAACGAGGTTAAAGATATATATATATATATATATATATATATATATATATATATATATATATATATATATATATATATATATATATATGGCTTTGGACAGAATTCCATTAGCCACAGATTTTGATCTATAGGTTATTTAATCATTCCAAAATTTGCAACCCAGTAGCTCATTTACAAGTTACAAGCTTAGGATGTTTCAGAATTGAAGGATTCCGGCTCTCGGATTTAACATTTATTTCGTAGATGCTAGTCTTAAACATTTTAAAATGTTTCACAGCCATCCGACAACGTATACACACATATATATATATATATATATATATATATTTATATATACAGGGTGTCCGCAAAGTTGGGGTTTTCCTTTACACGACGAGTAGATCTTGAAAACATAAGCAATTTTTCTTAGTACCATATACACCAATGTCTTAAGGGAACCGAGATAAAGGGCTCTGCAACATCAAAAATATCTGAATACCGTCCTGTAGCCGCGACATCACCGACTGGTACAAGGTCACTGGCTCAACCCGACGACAGAACTGGGTCGGGGTCAGTGTGTCAGGTCAGTATGCAACCTTCAACCGACGGTTACGGTCACGAGTGTAGAGGTAATCGTGTAGACGAGAATCCCTCAACAAGCACTAGAGACGTGGCTAGAGAAGTGCAAGTATCAAAAACTAAAGTGTGGCAAACGCTGCGTGAAGAGGGGCTGTATCCGTTTCACGTCCAACGTGTACAAGCTTCAAACTGACGATTTTCCAGCAAGAGTGCGGTTTTGTGAGTGGTTGTTGCATCAACATGACAATAATCCGGACTTTGTCACGCGTAATGGTGTGAATAACTTTCGCAACACTCATGTTTGGTCAGTAGAAAATCCGCACGCTGTCCGTCGGGCACATTTTCAACAAACATTTTCGGTGAATGCTTGGGCTGGCATGGTGAACGGTATGCTCATTGGACCATTTATTCTCCCAAATCGATTGGACGGGATGCAGTACCTAGACTTTTTACGCAACATTTTGCCTTCCTTGTTAGAAGATGTGCCATTAAGTGTAAGACAATCAATGTGGTTTCTGCGTCTGCTCGGTAGCGCATCAGCTGATTTCATTTTCTGTTGGAGCGGTATGATTTCGGGCAGAGACGTACTTAGCCCTTCTCGTCAACTGGAGAGTGAATACTTTTTCCTTTATTTTTTTTACTTGGTCGCCCTCGTTTCACTACACATTACCTTTGTTATTTCAAGGGTAGTTGTTTCTGAAAAGGAAAACCCCAACCTTGCGGACACCCTGTATATATATATATACACTAATGATTTATCTTGTTATGGATTCGATATCTTTGGGGTCACACCGCCTCAGAAATACCAAATGACGGTATTTTTTCCACTATACAATATGTAAAAAATACGTTGACACCATTTCCAAGCTTTTTGTTTTTTGTAACATTTTTTCAAACCTACCATATACAAAAGCCTGGAATGATCCATAAGGTGAAAATATAAAACTCTGTGTAAAAAAAAAACAAAAAACTGCCGGTTTCTTTAGATATTTCGTTCAATATACTTTAAAAACAAGAAAAAATCTTATTTCTCATGTACATTCCTCGCGACGCTGTCTTAATGGCACTTGAAGGCTTAAATCTTTTTATGTTATGTTGACCATATGCTAGTTTGAACAGAATAATAATTACGAAAGTCGAGCTTACCAGTCTCATAATTATTTTGGTGTACTTCTATCGAAAACTTTGAGATAAAAATAGAGCTTAGAGTCCATTACTAGGAAACAATCTTTTTGACCTCGTATACCTTGTCCGTATTGATTCTCAACAGATACGGTATAACTATCAAAATATAAGTAAGATATTGATACCATTCGACCATTTTAACACAGGAGTCTTCACTACTCATAAGTTTTATAAACTGTAACAAAATATACTATCAAAACTTCTTACCCTCTACGCTTGCCTACTCTTTATGAATGTTTATTCATTGATGAAGACAAAAGAGTTAAGGTCATCAGCTTCCTTGATTCCATTTAAAAATAGGTGGGTGTCAATTACAAAATCGACGTTTCTAGATTTTAAACAATCTCAATTGCAGTAGATAGTATCACTACTGTTCATTATTACAAAAGTACATGATAAAATATACAAACTGTTGCAAATTATATTTATTATTTATAAAGGTATGATTAAAGTAAGACTGTTTAAAATTTTTACGCGTAGCTGGACTAAGCAAAGCGTTGAAGCATTCATCTACCGAATCGTATAAATAATTAAAGTACTTTTGCAGTATATGTGTTACCGGCAATCTGTATAATCCGGTATTCTATACAAGACCTAGGTAATGTATAGAATACCTAAAACGTGTAGGTAATGTATGAAATATTATTTTTTTATACTTTGCCTAGGTATTCTATACAATACCGAATGCGCAGCCAGTAATGTATGTGAAAGACGAGAGCAAGGAACGGGTTTTGCTCAAGGAGGATGGGTGGTTTCTAGCAATATCAGCTGCAAAACAGCTACAAGCAGCTACAAAATAAAACTGGAGGTGTGTGATTGGTGGTTCTCCGCAATGCCTTCCCACGCTGAAGGTTAAAATCCCATAAGAAAATGGACGGAGTAGCACCAAAACCAAAACAACTAAACGTAAGGTACCAAATAAAAGACTCCATCAACTGGTGTTTGGTGGTCTCATATCCCACAATTTGGAAGTTAACAAAACGACGCCCAAACCACAAGCTCCGCAGGAAAGTAAAAAAAACGCTAATTTGAATAAACTTTATTTTAAATAATATAATTTGTTTGATTTGCCCGTCATTTTATAGGTATTCCAGTTAAGATTGATAAATTTAGACCAAGATCCATTTATTTTACACATTGCCGGTAATGTATAATAATATTCCTAATATTTCATACATTGCGTGAGCAACCCAGGTATTCTATACATTGGCTAGGTATTGTATAGAATACCTGAATTAACATATACAGATTACCGGTAACAGATGTACTAAAACCCTTTGATCTTGGCCATCAGACGGCGTAATTCTAAGCCAAAGATGAAAAAAGGTATTTTTACTACTACATATTTTAATTAGCCAGATATGTTTAGAATTGCGCTTGACTTTTACTTCTTCTTACTTTCTATGCCAAAACTGTCAAGAAAGTATTGTGATTGCGAAAAATTTACAAGTTTAGTACTACACTAGTACTGGTGACGGAGAAAAAGACCAAAAACAAAAAGAGTAAAATCACTCAAACTTCGTTTTTCGACGTATTAGACGTTCTTGATCATTTTCAGAATTTTCGTAGGGGTTGAAATTTGGGGGTTGGCGTTTGTAGGGGGTGGGGAAGAGATATGATTTTTTTGATCATAGTATATTTATACGTATATTATTCGTATTGTAGCCCAAAAAACATACGAAGATACGAAGCTTTCACGAACTGAAAGATAACTCGCCGCACAGATGCCGCGTAGATGTGGAAAGGGACAACGTTGCCACATGATCGGAAAGCATGTCTATAGACTAGTTTTAATGGGTCTGTTTGACTGACTTAGTGCCGGATCAATCCACTCGGCGCCATTTTTTGTCTTCTAAAATTCATGAAAGTTTGGTAGTGGCTTAAGGCTTACTGCCCTTTTTCGTAATGGTAATGTTCAGTATAGTATGTCAAAATTGAAATCGCTCATCTGCTGACTTTCAGCCGACTAACCTGCTGAATTTTTCCGTTCAGCATCGTCCAATTTTCCAGGTAACTTGATTTCTGCGTATTTAGACTTGGTGGTCACTCTCGCTGTCGCTGGTCGCCGCCGGCATCGATCGCATTCCGACCAAGCTCCCTCCGAAATAGGAAGAGACACGTCCCGATCGTAAGTCGCCTTCATTACCCGCTGGCATTCCAAACGTTTTAATCGCAATCAGCTAAACGACCGGCCTCACAATAACACACAACCGCAAAAAAACTAATAATTTAATTTAAAATCGATAGCAGACCGAGTTTCGCGGAAACGAGATGGTACCGAGTACCATCAGGTCATAAAGGAGAGCAAGTCCTGGTAATTGCTCATGATGCCCCGGTACGGAAATCAAACTGATGCAAAGTGTGCACGTATTTTGTCTCTAATTCGTATCCACTTTTTACTGTCCTTGTCAGAGTATGGTAACACAGGTGTAGTCAAAGATATTATTCTTTTTGCGTATGGTTTTTGTTATGTGCAGTAAAGTGAATGATTATACCTGCAGGAGACACGAGCTTTGAATGAACAGGTTACGACAAATATGTTTGATTTTTTGAACAACTATCACTTGGCAACAGAGAAACGGGCAGTTCAGGAGCTATAAATATATATACAGGGTGTTTCAGTTTATTGTTGCATAACTTCAAGATTCGATAGAACTTTTAAAATTAATGCATAAAGTCTATATAAACATGGGTCGAAAAATGCGTGGCTTCCGAAATACAGGGTGTTTAAATTTACTTTTTAAAATAGTTTTTTTTTAAATATTTCGAACAAAATTCGATGTATAATAGTGAAAATTGGTATACAAGGGTTCTTTGGTACGACAAAACGAACCATGGGCATAGTTTTACTGTAGCCGCTAGAGGGCGTTCTCTACTGTACCTGTAGTGTATTAAAATGACCGAAAATTTTTTCTTTGTGAAATTTTTTGCTTTTTGAATGCAGAAACTGATTCTTCGCAGTTTTCTGCATAAAAAAGCTCTCTTGTAAGTTTTCGTTATAGTTAGACGTTTTTGAGATATTTCGATTTCTAAGGTTCGATGCATTTTTAATTATTGATGGGAAATAATATTTTTTTTACATTTTCGATTTGGGCATTACAAGTAATTAATATGATCGTTTAGATTGTGTTTTTAAACACAGCGATAATTCCTAACTCCAAATAAACACAAAAAAACAGAATATTAATTTGTTTAATTTTCCAATATTATTTTTAAGAAATTAAATTAATTATTTACAACTAAAATACTATTGGATAGTTAGGACAAACATACAAAATCTAAAGTAGTTGCTCGAAATGTAAACCCAATTGTTCAATACACAATTCACATCTACGAATGATCGAACGTGGTATAGCATTATTCAAATGAGGCCTTATTTCATCACATGCATTCCTGATTCTGTCTATTAGCATATCTCTTGTGGTCACGGGAGTCTGGTACACTTTTTCTTTTAGAAATCCCCACACAAAGAAATCTAATGGATTTAGGTCAGGGGATCGTGGAGGCCAGGCGACTGGTCCTCCACGGCCGATCCATCTTTCTGGATAATTTTCGTCCAGCCAGTTCCTAACTACTCTCGAATAATGAGCTGGAAAACCATCAAGCTGGAACCAGGCCAATCTTCTTAAATCTAACATAACATCATCCCACATATTTGCATGTTCAGCCTTTAAAAATTCCAAAAAGGTCGCAGCATTTAACCTTGCAGGCAAAAGGTAGGGCCCAAATAGTCGATTACGGTAGATACCAATCCACACGTTCACGCTAAATTCATGCTGAAAATTTCTTTCCCGAACTGCATGCGGATTTTCATGCGACCAAATATGTTGATTATGAAAATTTACCACTCCACGTCTAGTGAAGCATGACCCATCGGTCCATAAAACGTTACTTAAAAACTCCCTATTATTATCAGTTCTATCAAGAATCCAATGACAAAATGTGATTCTTCGTTCTCCGTCCCCTGGCTGTAGTCCTTGCACAGGTTGCAAATGGTACGGACGTGTATGGTCATTTCTAAGAACACGGTGAACATGGCTTGCTGAAATTCCCAAGGCACCAGAAACTCTCCCAACACTTGTGGTCGGATCTCTATCAAACTCACGCAGAATCATACGGGTAAATCTGCGCTGACGAACATTTATGTTTTGATCCCTTTGGAGATTTCCAAGACCATTTTCAATTATTTGGCGATGCACTCTTACAAATACTGAGCGAGTTGGATGTCGTCTGTTTGGAAATCTTCGTGCGTATTCTCTGGCTGCTTCTGCTGCGTTTCCATTTACAAAGCCATACACAAAATGAATATCCGCTAACTCTTGATTAGAGAATAAAAATGGCATTTTTATAAAACTTACAAAAAAAAAACACGTAAAAGAAACTAAATTTCGTGCATTTACAATTGCAAAAAAACGTTTCAAGTTTCAACAGACAACAAAACTAACTGTCAACTAATTGACGTTTAACCTTATTCTTTCAATTTCAAAAATATTTGCAGGCACAGCCTACTTCTAAAAATTATCGAGACACTGACTTTTTAACGTTATTTTATCATAAATAATTAAAAATGCATCGAACCTTAAAAATCGAAATATCTCAAAAACGGCTAACTATCACGAAAATTCACAAGAGAGCTTTTTTATGTTGAAAAGTGCAAAAAATCAGTTTTTTTATTCAAAAAGCAAAAGATTGCACTAAGAAAAAATCTTCGGTCATTTTAATACACTACAGGTACAGTAGAGAGCGCCCTCTATCGGCTACAGTAAAACTATGCCCATGGTTCGTTTTTTCGTACCAAAAAACCCTTGTATACCAATTTTCACTGTTATACATCAAATGTTGTTCGAAATGTTTAAAAAAAACTATTTCAGAAAGTAAATTTAAACACCCTGTATTTCGGAAGCCACGCATTTTTCGACCCATGTTTATATAGACTTGATGCATTAATTTTAAAAGTTCTATCGAATCTTAAAGTTATGCAACAATAAACTGAAACACCCTGTGTATATATATATATATATATATATAATTTATTTATTTATTTATTATTTATATAATATAAAAATAGTTTATTACAAAAACGTACTTTATCCGTCAGATCAGCTGTATAGAGATGCAAGAACTGTTGATCTTCTGCAGTTCTTTCAGCATTTTGGTATAGCAATTGAAAAACAAACATACGTTAAGACCGCTATAATATACTTATTCGACTAGGAACACAATTCATGAAATAAGCAGGGCTCCTTTGCCTCCTATACAAATAGGATACAGATGCTGAACGTATCTCGCCAGTCGGTTATACAGGGTGGCGCACAGGAAACGCATGATTTTCACGTAAGCATAACATTTTTTATATTTAAGATAATTTTAAATTAATTATGGTAAATTATGTCACTCAGGTTTCGCCCTTCTTCGCCCTCGCATATCTCCAACCGCTCTTGAAAGTTATTACACGTAGGATCATTTCTTGTGGAATTCTTGCGAGTTCTTGACGAATAGCAATTTTCAGTTCCTGCAACGTACGGGGTTTGTGAGGGCATACTTTAGCCTTAAGGTAACCCCACAAAAAGAAGTCACATGCAGACAAATCTGGGGAGCGTGGAGGCCAAGGAACATCGCCAAAGCGGGAAATCACATGTTCAGGAAATATTTGTCGAACACATTCCATTGATGCTCTCGCTGTGTGAGCTGTGGCACCGACTTGTTGGAAGTACAGTTCTCCCATGTTTACTTGTTGCCGTTGAAGTTCGGGTAACAGAAAAATTTTGTAACATGTGAACATAACACGCTGAAGTAACTGTTACTGCTCTTTCTTCGGTACTGTTGCGTCTTGTAGAACTTTGGATTTCACTGTTTTTTCACTTGAAACCTATAGAGGGTAGTCTTATAGATTATTTTAAATAATAAAAAGTCTGGATGAAGCACGCTTTTCATGAAATTTTTTTCCCAAAACACTATTTTTAGCAGTTATTTCCCCATTATTTCCACCGCCGTCTACCATATGACCAGACATATATGACGTTGACGTCTGTGGATATGTCATATATGAGAGGCGCTCGATAATGTAAACTAATTTAATCCAAGTGTGGTTCACATTATCGAAATGTTTACATTAGCGAACATGATTTATATAATATTTGATTTATTAAAAGAAACGTTTAATACATACTATTTATAACAAAATAAACAAATATTCTAACAGCGAAAAGTATTTTTTTAATTAGAAGAAAAATAATTAACAATTTTTGTCTGCGTAAATTTGCGCTTAGCATTGTCTTCCAACGCCTGCGCCCGTAATTTACGAAGAACTAAAATATCCGTGTATGAAACTTCTTTTCTTTCAGCCCAATCTAAAGCTTGGTTAAAAACTTGTATAGCTTGCGCGTCAATCACTACACTTCTGACTTCAATGGGATCGTTCTCATCATCCTCACTGTCCTTATCCTCCTCCTTATCAGCATCATTCGTCTGCTTATCTTCGTTCCATAAATTAATATCAGCAGGAGTACAAACAATGTTGGGATTCACTGTTTTCAATAAATCAACAACATCCAATGACACACTAATAACATTATCATTATTGGATCGCAAAGGTTATCTAATTACGCTTAAGGGGACATCGTCTTCTTCATCATCTTCATTATTGGTACAAAAGAGATTGCTCCAACATTTTTGAATAGTTTGCTGGTTAAGTTCATTCCAGGCCATATATGTAAATCTAAAACAGCTTCTCGTAATGTTACTTTTTTTAAAGCCTCAAATAAGTTTTCAGGATTCTTTGATAAGACAGACGAAAGTAGAAACTTCGTATAGTATAGTTTGGTGAGTCTTATTATATTCTGGTCCATCGGTTGAATTAACGCTGTTACGTTGAGCGGCATGTACATGACGAAAATTGACCCATCCCTGCTCCTCAGTTGTTGCTCGGGAGGATGACTTGGTGCATTATCCAATAGTAACAACGCTTTTATTGGAAGCTTCTGTTGTTTTAGGAAACCTTTTACCTACCAATTGAAAACATCTTCAAATTATGAATAGAGCATTTGTGATAATTGATTGTCATACCTGAGGGACAAAGCACCTTTGGAACCATTTCAGGAATATACTGCTAGTCATCCAAGCGGTTTTTGAACAGTCATAATCAACAGGGATATTAACATTTTTAAATGAGCGCAGATTTTTTGCTTTCCCAATTATCAGTGGCTTTATTTTGTGTGAACCATTAGCATTAGTGCAGGCTAGAAACGTTATTCGTTGTTTCTCCGGCTTTCTTCCCGTTGCAGATTTTTCAAATGATGAAGCATAAGTTTTCTCTGGTAACATTTTCCAATAAAGGCCACTTTCATCTGCGTTGTAAATTTGTTCCATTCTTAAATCTAGCTCGGTAATCGTTTTCATCAATTTTTCTTTGAATGGTTGCACTAATTGTGGTTGTGCTGATAATTTTCCACCACATATATACACAGCAGTCGAATTCCATATCTTGTTTTGAATCGTTGTAGCCAGCCATCACTAGCTACGAAATTTTCAGTTTTTTTCAGTTTTTCATTTAACAGTCTCGCTCTCTGTTTAAGTACTTCGCCACTAACTGGGACATGATTTTCCCGTTGTTTTAAAAACCACAGGGAATTTTCCATTTTAGGTGCCTTCGCATTTTTTAAAGTTTTTCTTTTTCCCGGACCTCCAAATGTGTTGCACGTTATTTGCCAAATTTGAGTTTTCATACGCTTAATTTTACAGATTGTTGCTTTCGATACTCCATATTTTTTTGCTAACTGTGTCACTCCCGCACCTAGTGCAACTTCGCCTATGATTTTCACTTTCTCACTCAACTTTAAACACTTTCTTTTATAGGATGTCGATGCCATAGTCGTAAAATATACTAACGCGTGCAATGTATTCACTTAAGTTCAAAAATGAAATACATACGTATGTATAAACGTATCCTAAACGATCATACGACTGACCGAGTTTGTCGTATTTTATCGCAAAGGTGAATCCCCTACACTCTACATCATAAATCGGGGACTCCCCGACGCCCGACATAAATTATCGAGGCTTCAGAATTTTACCGTCGCGCTGTTTCCGTGCACCGAGAGTTGTTTACATTAGCGCAAGTTTTCATTATCCCGTGTTTACGTTATCGAGCGTCTGCTATATGTTCATTATGAGAAGGTTACACTCCTCGTAAAAAGCGATTCATCTGACCACAAAACCAAATCAATAAAGTCTGCATTTTGACGATGGTAAGGATGTGAAAATTCTCCTCGCAAGACTTTGGGAACATGGTAATTGGGGTGCAATCCGCCTAGTACTTGTACAATGATCATCCAACGCCAAATTAATCACTTCCAGTTCCTCTTTACCAGTATGCCGAACACCTTTTCCTCTAACTACGTTATCGAGCGTCTGCTGCATTTATATTAATTAATGAAACACAAAAATAAAAAACTGAAACAAACAACAGTAGTAAAATTAAAAGTGATTCTTACTAAGTATAAAACAAAAAATAACAAACAGTAAAATAAAAAGCAATTCTAAGTGATTATAAAAAACAAAAAATAACAAACAGTAAAATAAAAAGCAATTTGGATGGAATGAAATTGTTCTTCGTTTTACTACTGTTTTTATTTTTTGTTTTTTATAATCAATTAGAATTGCTTTTTATTTTACTGCTGTTTTTATTTTTGGTTTTTATGATTACATGTAATTAGTTTTTGTTTTACTACTGTTTTAATTTTTTGTTTTTTATAATTATTTATAATTTATCATTTTTTAGCTTACCACTGTTAATTTTTGATTTGTACTTATTATGAATCGAATTTTACTTTGCTACTGTTGTTTGTTTCAGTCTTTCGTTTTTGTGATTCATTAATAATTAATATATGTATAAAAATTTTCCACTTTCCATATTTTTCCCTAAATGCGGAGCCCAATCCGGCAACACCGCAGGCAAGCGCCTCTCATATATGACATATGCACAGACGTCTACGTCATATTGCAGATAGATGGCGGTGGAAATAATGATGGAAAGAACAGCTAAAAATACAGTGTTTTAGGAAAAAAAAATCATGAAAGGCGTACATCATCCACACTTTTTTTGTTTCTAAATAATCTATCAGACTACCCTCTGAAAGTTTTAAGAGAAACAGCAGTGAAATCGGAAGTTCTACAAGACGGAACAGCACCCTTTCTTCCTCCTCAAAAAAGTAAGGACCCATGATACCTAATTTACTAATTCCGCACCACACAGTCAATTTTTCATTATGCAAGGGTCATTGGTGTAGCTCTCGTGGATTTTCGGCCGTCCAATACGTACAGTTCTGCTTGTTTACATATCCCGTTAAATGGAAGTGTGCTTCGTCACTCATCATTATGACAAAAAATGTCAGCATTCTCACACAAAACTGTCTACGCTGTGCAAAATCACTTTCCGTTAGCTCTTGCACAATCATGATCTTATAGGGATGAAATTGTAAATCGTGCAGAATGCGTTGAAACGATCGACGGGACATACGCAGAGCTGGAGCTTGTCGGCTAGTGGACCGCTGAGGACTATGAAGAACCGCTCTTATCACTATTTCGATATTGCCTGGTGTTCGAACGGTACGAGGAAGGCCAGGTGGCTTCCTCTTCATTACAGATCCAGTTGTTCCAAATGCCTCAACCCATCGGAGTATCGTATTTCGATCTGGAATTGACCATTGGCGTTCAACATTAACTGGCGAATAAACGGAACGGAATAAACGTTGCACAGTAACTACAGAATAATTGTTTCGGAAAAATTGCCCGACGGCAAACATAAATTGCTCAGTTGTCCATGGTGCCATGGCTAAAACTTCTCTTTGCGAAATACTATTCACTCAGAAAACGCGTTTCCCATGCGCCACCCTGTATAAGTAATATTGCTTCTTATATAGATATTCAATGTCATATAGGTAAAAATGTGCCAGCAGGGTAATGATAAGTTGGAAGTATTCGACGTCGATATGTATAGATATTCCCCCACGCACAAGCATTTGCTTTCTGTGGTGTTGCGTATGTTTATTGCGGGATATGCTTTTTTCTTTTGCTCCTGAATTGTATTTTTTCTTCAATTAACGTTTTTATATATAAAATGATGTGAATTATTGTCTTATTGGACAATGATATTACGAAATAGGATGTTTTATAGAACTTTGAGCTTCTATGTCAGTACGTGACATTGAACTTGCATCAAACGGGCTGGATCTAATTATTCTTACTTGAGATCCAAATGATATGCGGTACCAACAGCAATTCATTAATCCATTCGTGCGAAAACAGATGGTCAACCGCTCTTCACTGCTTATTGGCAACCATCAGCAGGGTCTGAAAGTATCCTCCTTGGGAGGTATATTGTCTATTTAACAGCAGTAATTAATGTTTTCAGAGTGTAAGCAAACATTTTTTCTGCAGCGTCACGGACTGACATTGATATTGTCACATTTAGCGCGAAATTGTGTTAATTTTACTGTTAGTTGCAACTAGATGTGATCTTATATTTTCGAAAAAAGTACGGCTCTTTGAACCAGCTAAATACATATTATGTTAAAACTGCACGGTGAACGGTGGCTTACTGATTACCAGTGTGTAGTTAAAAAGAATCATTACAGCGGTGCAGCTATCGGATACTCTTCGGTCCCCTGATCAGTCGCCGTGCGCTGTGCGGGTTCGAATCCCGTCCCAGGAGAAATGTTTCTCTTGGCTATGGATGTTGTGATTGTCCGTTGGTGGTAGACGGTCTCTGACTGTCGAACGCGGAGGTACCACCGGGCGGATCTCGTTGCATGTTGCATGCACACGTGTTCCCTCGCCAGAGTCCGTGTGGCGTTCCCCCTTTTCCGTGTATCCCCCTATAGCCCCCACTGTGACTTTGCGGTGGTCAACAGCACAGACAGAGATGGAAATAATGGCTGATTGTTCTCCGCCGGTAGAACCAATGAAATCAAAGACGCGCCTCGACCGGCAGACTCATAGGCGTCGGCAACGCATTGGAACGTGTTTCGTTGAGCGATCGCATATTGTGTTTTTATAAGAATTGTTGTGTGATTGTTATTGTTGTGGTTTCTGTGGTTACTGTTTTGGTTATACTTAACCATGGAGAGTACAAATGGCACGAGTGGAAGTACTGAAAGCCAGGGAACAAGTAGACGGCTTCGTAAAGCACTGAAGAGGGACGCGAAAGAAATCGTGCTCAACGTGTGAAAAGAAGAAAACTGGAGCTACTACTGATCCAAAGTTTAATTTGAAGGGACGAAAGGCCGTTAAATTGGATGACGATAGCAAAATGGCGTTAAGGCGAACCGTACATTCATTCTTCTTTAGGAATGAGATACCAACCCTCAAGGCTGTACATGCAGCGATCAAGGAAAATGAAATTATACCCCAAATGAGCGTCGAGGTAATGAGGAAATCCCTGCACGAAATTAATTTTCGTTACGAAATGCGTAATCGGAAGTCACTATTGATAGAGAGACCTGAAATAGTCGCCTGGCGTCGACAATACCTACGCGAAATGATTGAATATAGGCGACAAAGCAGAAAAATCTATTATTTGGACGAGACATGGGTAAATGCAGGTCACACAGTTAAAAAAACCTGGATAGACAAAAACGTAGTGAGTAACCGACAAGCAAGCATTGAAGGTTTGTCAACAGGTCTTCGTGGACCGTCAGGGAAAGGTCAAAGATTGATCGTAACTCATATTGGTAGCGATAGTGGCTTTTTAGAAGAGTGTGACTTGATTTTCGTCTCTAAGAAAGGAGGTGATTACCATGACGAAATGAATGCCAGCTGCTTCGAGAGCTGGTTTCAAGGGGTGCTTCAGCGAGTTGAGCCCAACTCTGTGATCGTCATGGATGTTTCCTACCATAGTCGTCGAGCCGAACGTGTACCGACTATGGGATCTCGAAAAAGTGACATGCAGCAATGGTTGCGCGAAAAAGGAATCCCGTTTGACGATTCATGTGTGAAAGCGGAATTGTATGAAAAAATTAAACAGCACAAACCTGCGAACATTAGTTGCGTGACTGATGAGATGGCCCGTCAATGTGGTGTCACTGTGCTGCGGTTACCGCCCTACCACTGTGAACTGAACCCAGTAGAGCTCATCTGGGCTCAAGTGAAGGGTTATATTGCGCGCCATAACACAACCTTCAAATTACCAGACGTTAAGGTTTTACTTGAGACTTCCATACAGCTAGTAACGCCCATAGCTTGGCAGAATGCTATCCGTCATGTTGTGAAGGAAGAAACAAAAATGTGGCAGCTTGACCACGACATCGACACCATCATAGATCCAGTTATAGTCAATTTCAACGAGGAAAGCGATAGCGACAGTTTATTACTGTCAGATGTAAGTGGAAGCGACGATGAATAAAGGTAATTCCCAAATTTTTGACTTACAATATGTTTCAAACCACTCTTTATTAAGCATGTGACAAATCTAGTTCACCCATGTTAAACATTCATACCCCGTCTATGAACAGCCGACTACTGGTAGTTAAGTGATGTTCACGTGAACATCGATGAGTCATTACAGTTTTAGATAGTTATAGTATAGTAACCTTTTGCGAGAATGTCAGAAACATTTCATATATTTGGTTCTATGTACCACCTCTCAACCAACTGCAAAATATTTTAAATATGTATCTCCCTTTTGTTTCTTTGTGGTCTTGAAATATCGTAACGATAATCCAAATGAAAATAACCATTCCAGGTGCCATTTTTTGTCGTGATATACACGCTGTGTCGATAACTTTTATTAATTTGAATTATTGAATACAGAAGGTTTCTGTATCATTTTGAAGAATGAACTGTTGCTTAGACAAAACATTTAACAGAACTTCAGCTTTTTCCTGCTGAGGATCATGTGAGTTACCATATTTGTCTGTCTACGAGCCCCTTCCCCCTTCCCACTTCAAGATTTGTACCAAAATATGCCTTTATAAACTAAACATGACGAAACTATTTACGTCTAAAACAATTTATTTTCTCAAAAACATTTTAGATACACTCTAGTTGTAAAAAATACATATTTGAAATCACTTAGATCTATAACTGATAGAACATCCGACCAAATAAACAATGTGCGAATAAATGCGCGAAGTTAACAGAGCAACAATTGAAAGATTACCAGTGGGTAACATCACCTTTATTTTTTATTACGGCTGAAATTCTTTGGGGCATAGTGTTAACCAAGTTTGGTGTAAAACAATCCCATATTTCTTGAAGCTTTTGTCTCAATTCGGTGATTGTACGAGCAGGATGTTTTCATCTCGTGCCACAAAGTTTCAATAGGTGACAGATCTTTACTGCTAGAAACCCATTTCAAAAGTGGTACATTATTTTCTTCCATCCATTTTATAGCTTTTTTTGAGGTATGGCATGCTGGAAATTTAACTTTTCTCTTCAGACAGTCAACATGGAATGCTTCATTTTTTTTGCGTATAACTCTACTGCGACTGTCACCAACACAAACTTCGAATCGGGCCGCATCACTCCGTTGTATTGTACACCACTGTTGAGGTGTCCATTGTCGATGTTCTTTAGCCCATCTAAGCCGATTTTTCTTTTTCAGTGGAGTTAATAGTGGCTTTTCTTTGGCCTATAAACAAGTTGTACAACTTTTGGGTTTTTACTTCACTTTTTTTTTATAAGAAAACTTACCTTGCAAGTGCTAAATCCCAGTTTGTGGACCTCTCTATGAGTTGTGGACCTCGAAATTCTCCTTCCAACAGCGTCACTCCTTAATTGTAAATAATTGGCACGCCTGTTTTTCACGATTATTTTTCTTAATGCTCTTCGGTCGGCATTTGTGATATTACTTTTTTTCACATATCGTGGCTTAATATTAACTGTACCAGTTAAGTTATATCTTCTAACAATATTTCTCACACTATACCATGATAAGTCTAACAAATTTGCAATTTCTGAGTTTTATTTCCCAGAATTAAAAAATTTAATTATCAGTAACCGAATTTTCTCACTAATAACCTTTCCTCTACCCATTTTGAAAACCTTAACTACCCAAAACTGTTTTAAACGTATTCTGACAGCTGTGATTAATAAAAACAATTGTCATGGCTTTTATTTTTCACAGCCACCTATGTGTTATAGACTTATTTTGCATTCAAATGAAAATAGGTTGATATGATGTAATTGCAACATGTGTTATTTTTATGCTGCAAATTTGATTAGGGAGTGATAAAGTTGGTGTTTTCTACTATATATTATCAAAATATTCATTGTTAATATTTTAAACCTATAACACCCTGCTACATCTTCATTATTTGTGTTTGATAAGAAAAAACTAAGATATCAATAGTTGGGCCAACTGAAGTGAGAAGGGGCTCGTAGAACTCTAGCTTGACAAAATATCTGTCGGTCTGTATGTTTATCTGTCTGCTAATCATTCGCCCTTCTATAACATGATAGGCACCACTCGTATTTTGATGACATATTCACACAAGGTTACTACTGTGCCAAGGATGAAAAAGCTTTAAAGTTTTCGAAAATCGGTCCCGCGAAGGCAAAAAGCGAAAAAAATTAAAAGCCTGAGAATCCCTAAAATTCTACACAAAATTATGCTAAATACACAAATGTTTAGGTACAACCGGATTTTCAGAGGTGATCACGCCCCTCCTTGACACCCCCTGCGGGCGCCCATGGCAGCGTTGCCAGATGGTCGGTATTGTCGGTACGGCAAAGGTAAAATTTTTAGATTGCAACGTTGTCAAATATATAAGTCACCGCGCTCGAAACTGATTCGTTAATTTTGTTATTCGAATTTAACGAATATCTTGTTAAACATCTCACATCCCAAGTATCTCATTTTATTTCACAACATTAAGACGAGCAGGCTAATTGACAAGTGGTCGTGTTCACATCAGAATCTTAATTGTATATTAGGTACACGCTTTCTGCGTTCCTCATATTTATGACTATATAGGATTAATGACTTACTTATCGTCCAGAGAGTATAACTTTCCAACTGCCAGCAAAGTATATATAGAATCACCTTTATAGCTAAGCTAAACCGACTAACAAGGTATATGCGCTACCTTGTAATTAGAGACACGACTTGGACATCATAGAAAAACACACACATACGCAGTCATGGACGTCCACTAAGGGATTACATCCATAAGTGTAGAATTTTTGTGACTAATGCTAAAACAAATCAAAATCTCTTTATTTTCATCCGCAACATAAAGGTGTAAAATTTAATATCAGAACCATCTTCGAAACAAGTAACACACTAAGCGTCCTTCCTTGAGGCAAGAGGCTTCATTGGAAACAATGGATCTCTCCTTGGAAACAGTGAACCTATGACGCTTCATTGAGGAACGTTCAAGGGGGGATTTTATTTTCCATTTCGCAATAGGTTGTAATAGTTATCACAGGCTGTCATCCATATCAGATTTTATCTGTGCTGGCCATATCTACTCAGATTTTGATGATAAAATTGGTTCGATTTGATTTATTTGTCAATGAACAATACAAAATAATAATGTACATTGTATTCACAACTAAAAAAAACTGTTTACGCTAATCTTACCACGAAATTGAACTGAAATACTGAATATAGGCAACCATTCGCACCATTCTGCTACAGTATTTCACAAACATTTTCTATACCCAAATTTTATATTGTTATGAATTATAATGTGTGATTATGAAATAAAGTTTTTCTAGGAAAAATGCATTTCTTTTTCGACATCCTAGATAAATTTAAAGGGATCATTGAAACTAAAATCAGATAGCAGCAGCAAAGCACTTCGGTGCAACTGGTTGCCTATATTCAGTTTTTTACTTGCGCTTTGATTGCGTTGTAATTCGAGGAAGCAAACATATCATTTTGCATAGTATATGCATAGACTATGATAGATTTGAATTTTGAATTCAATTTCGTGGTTTTTGCCTATCAAAAATTGACCACTTTCCCAATTAACATATTATATATATTTGAATAATTCTACAAATTTATGAAATTTTAAAACCTTGGTATAACTTAATAACTGCTAGATTATTCAAAAAATATATTTGTAAAATGAGATTTAAGAAGTTAAAATCGGCCTACTGAATAGCAGATATGTTAATAACCGTTCTACAACTTGGCAACCACTTTTAAATATGGCGGCCAAACGACCACGATTTGGATCGCCTGATCTGATTTTTTATATACTTCTATATAATAATTAAAACTTCTAGACTAATATTATGCCCAAAGATTTTGAATGGAACGCAGCAAACCAAGCTGGTTCAGTGCTTTCCATGAATTCACGTCTCTCAGGGACGGATCTAGAAATCTTTTTTGGGGGTTCATATGTTAAATTTTAAATTTGCCTCTCAGAATAAAACATCAAATAGAGTGGAGTATTTTTTTCATAGCATGCACATTATTTGTTCAGTGTTTTACCGAATACATCGTTTGTGTGTGTTTACAATTGAAAGACACCTTCGATATTAGTTTAGAGCTCGGATATTTCAGGGAAGGTCCTGATACCCAGATTAGCCTTCCTCTTGGATTTTTCCCTGATGTTCTTTATACTGAAAATAAATACTGTCTTCTGTTTTTAGAATAACAATAATCGGATGTGTTTAGAAGTCTAGCTGGTACTCCCGTATGTAATGTGTGGAAGCCAATAAAACTTGTACATTTTCTTCTTTTATCAAATTGGGTTTATGCAAAAGAGCTTTTTTCTGATATAACATTTTTTGCCGTATTTTTCTGTCTTCGGGTGCAAATATGTAGATATTTTCTAAAGACTTTCATGCATCTACATCACAAAGCATTGACTTTGTATAGTTGTAACGATTAGAATAAAAATGAAACAGAATAAATTTCAAAGCTTTCAAGCCGCCAAAGACTTTTTCCAGTACGACCAGAAGGTTGCACAAAAAACCTTTGAAATAATTGCTGTTAAATTAGTGCCACAGTCCAAAAATTACTAGAAGTTGGAAAAAATTAATAAATAAAGTTTGTTGGGTCTATTTTTCTGTTGAGAAGCTGCTGTAACTGCTTCGCTTTGAAAAGTAGTGAATATAGAAATAATTGTAGTATAGGCAGTAAGACCTGAGTGATGAACCCCATGACTTTCCTCAGGGAGGAAGTTGCTACCAGCTCAACCGTAAGGTCGGAATAGGCACTCTCGTTGACATTTTAGGAAGGACTTTTGTTTTAACGAATAATGCATGAATTTTCTGGTCCTGTTCAACAACTTGTATTTTACTGTTGATCTATGTTGTTACTGATCATCACAAGACAGAAACAAGGACGTCAATATCGGGTATGTATAAAGTTGGGACGTTCCTTTTCAGAAACAGCTTGTTTTGAAATAACAAAGCTAGTCTGCGCAAAAACGGAGGCGACATTTCAAATTTCAAGTACTGCCCTGTCCTGTCACATATTTTGCACTGTTGAAGTTGTTGCCGCAGTTTGTTCCTAAATTTTTAAGGTTTGGGGCTGTCTAGGACTACTTTGTCCACTTCGACTGCCTTTGCACAGTATAAGAAATCCTTCGATGCTCATGATGAAAACATCTAAATATACTCGCAAAGAATTAGTAGAATCTGGAATACAGAAAACACAGTTAACTAACATCAAATCGATAACTTATTGCTATAGGAATACGAGCCCCTTCCCACTTCAGTTGGCCCAACTATTGAAATCTTAGTTTTTTTTTATCAAACACAAATAATAAAAATGTAGCAGGGTGTTATCTGTTTAAAATATAAACAATGAATATTTTGATAATATATATAGTTGAAAACACCAACTTTATCACTCCCTAATCAAATTTGCAGCATAAAAATAACACATGTTGCAATTACAGCATATCAACCCTATTTTCATTTCAATGCAAAATAAGTTTATAACGCATAGGTGGCTGTGAAAAATAAAAGCTATGACAATTGTTTTTATTAATCACAGCTGTCAGAATACGTTTAAAATAGTTTTGGGTAGTTAAGGTTTTCGAAATGGGTAGAGGAAAGGTTATTAGTGAGAAAATTCGGATGCTGATAATTGAATTTTTTAACTCTGGGAAATCAAACTCAGAAATTGCAACTTTGTTAGACTTATCGCGGTACAGTGTAAGAAATATTGTTAGAAGATATAACGTAACTGGTTCAGCTAATATTAAACCACGATATGTGAAAAAAGTAATATCAGAAATGCGGACCGAAGTGCATTAAGAAAAATAATAGTGAAAAACAGGCGTGCCAATTAAGTGCTCTGTGGAGTGACGCTGTTGGAAGGAGAATTTCGAGGTTCACAACTCATAGAGAGGCCCACAAACTAGGATTTAGCACTTGCGAGGTAAGCTTTCTTATAAAAAAAAGTGAAGTAAAAACCCTAAAGTTGCACAACTTGTTTATAGGCCAAAGAAAAGCCACTGTTAACTCCACTGTAAAAGAAAAATCGGCTTAGATAGGCTAAAGAACATAGACAATGGACACCTCAACAATGGTGTGCCATATAATGGAGTGATGAGGCCCGATTCGAAGTTTATGTTGGTGACAGTCGCAGTAGAGTTATTTGCAAAAAAATAAAGCATTCCATGTTGACTGTCTGAAGAGAAAAGTGAAATTTCCAGCATCCATTATGGTCTGGGGCAGTATGTCATCAAAAGGAGTAGGAAAACTTCATTTTATTGTTGGAAATGTGGACACAAACAAATATTTGGCAATTTTAGAAGAATCGCTTTTACCAGTGATGGAAAATGTTTGACATCCGGCCAAGATTTTGTGTTTCAGCAAGATGGTGCAGCGTGCCATACCTCAAAAAAGGCTATAAAATGGATGGATGGATGGAAGAAAATAATGTACCACTTTTGAAATGGGTTTCTAGCAGTCCAGATCTGTCACCTATTGAAACTTTGTGGCACGAGATGAAAAAGGTTCTACGACAACATCCTGCTCGTACAATCACCGAACTGAGACAAAAGCTTCAAGAAATATGGGATTGTTTTACACCAAATTTTTGCCAAGACTTGGTTAACACTATGCCCCAAAGAATTTCAGCCGTAATAAAAAGTAAAGGTAATGTTACCCAATAGTAATCTTTCAATTGTTACTTTGTTAACTTCGCGCATTTATTCGCACATTGTTTATTTGTTCAAATGTACTATTAGTTATAGGTCTAAGTGATTTCAAATATGTATTTTTTACGACTAGAGTGTATCTAAAATGTTTTTGAGAGAATAAATTGTTTTAGAAGTCAATAGTTTCGTCATGTTTAGTTTATAAAGGCATATTTTGGTACAAATCTCTGAAGTGGGCCAACTGAAGTGGGAAGGGGCTCGTATGCCGATTTCGCTCTTTTCAAATCCAGTTGTAAATAAACGCACACCGCGTGACATTCGATTTGGTTACTGACGCAAAAGCTTTGGTATATGTGCTTGTAACGTGAACTATATGTATGCTAAGTTGAGTAAAATATTAGCTGTTACACAGCGGGTAACTAAATACTTATTTAGGAATTACGAAATTTCCTTCAAGAATCCCCCCTGAAAATAGCTTCTACGCAGATGAGATGTGCATGCACCACATAACGCGTGTACGTGTGTCTGTGTCTTGCAATTATCTTTATGCGATGTTCATGAACAAATGATGAACTGGACGATGAAAGTGACGAGGTTCTGGTTAATAGAGGAGCCAGCCTGCCGTTCTCACAATCATTTTCTATTCAAATTACTGCGGTTTTAATACGTACCAAGAAAAGCAGCGTGAATGTTTACTGCTCACGCTTCTGCCTTGAGGCTTTCTTCATTTATATTTCATTCTCTCTCAATAACCTACATTGGATTACATTTGACAGTTTCAACAACCGCTTAAATTTTTTTACTGCAGCAGTCTTAAATCCCGCAAAGATGAATCTCAAAGTGATGCGATGGATATGAAGAAGTTGAGAACTTGCTAATACGTAATTTTGGTTTGGCCAAGGTCCAGAAGGTCCCCTTTTGGTATACTGTTCTACATTTAAATTTTTGATACTAACGTAGGGACCGTACCAATGAGTTTTCAATGTATTGGGCTTGTAAAGATGTAGAAGTCTGACAAGTCCGTCATGTATACTGTACGCTGAAACATCATGGAAGGAAGCTTAGGGGAACAAATTTCGTTGACACATTGTTATAGGTGGGCAATATCAAGAGGCTTGATGATGGGAAGATTCACTGAGTAGTCAGATTTCTCTCATTTCAGTTGAGCAGTGCAGCCAGGAAAACAACTACACATGTCAAATCACGGTCCGTTCACGTTTGTTCCATCCGATTTTGGAACTATGCACCTTGCCAGAAAAGTGGTTATTTGCTCATGTCCAACCCATCCCAAAAAAGGGATCTAAGACCGACCCTTCTACCGATACACCAATGAGCTTTGCTCTTCAGAGCTCTCTTCCATGTTGCCATTGCGCGATGTGCCTGCCAAACGGACCCGCCTAACAGTGTCGAACTTCGTACATTCAGAAGTGGCCGATACGACCGCTCATTTGTTCTAGGTTGTCGAGATTGTGAAACAGTCTACAAGAGGAGGCTTTTCCCAGTATTACTAACCTTAGGCAGTTCAAAAATCGGATTAACAAGATTTCATTGGGAGCCTCATAGCAGCCGCGGTGCCCTGCCTTTTAGAGTTCTGCCTGCGCGGCTACTTCGGCTTAAAAAGAATCTTATAAATCCTCTGTAACATATTCTCTATTTTTGAACAAATGTGGGCTAATAAATTGGCTGTAAGATGGTGTTATTTTACGCTTATAGAAAATTTTATGTAGGGATATAACAATAATCGTTAATGATCTACGCCAATATAACAAAAACAACTTTAGAAGCTTTAGAAGCCAACATTTGGAGGCTTATCGCAAGTATGCGTTCCCAAGCTATTGGCTACCTCTAGAAAATTATCCCGTGGCTTTTTTGCTGATTCGTTTCGATATTCTGGCAACTGAATAAAACCACGGATGTTGAGGAAAAATAATTAACTGATGTATCTTTCACTTTGAGAAAGTACAAAGGAATATTCGAAGTAAATGAATTTTGAAATAAGATAGCGGAGAGCCCATGTTTAGTTGTTGAATGGTGAGGAGACCGCATCTGCTATACTGCCAGAATTGGTCACAATGGTAACTGGGCTTCTGGGCTATCAAACGCGAGCTAAGATCTCGCCAGTTCCACCCATGGCTGTTATACCATACACTCCGGCTGTGCTCGATTCTGATTACAGATGAGCCTGAATCATTTCGATAGTCCACTTATTCTGGCTATAGGATAGTTGCCATGCTTTCGTTTCGATGTCCCAGATACCAAGGCACAAAGCAGCTGTCCATGGTTGACTCTCTTTGGTCGGGTGGACGAAAGCAGCATGTCTAGTTGTTAACCGAATTTTCTTCAACATCTGCGGTTGTAAGTAGCCGGAGAAATATGTAGATGAGTTCCCAACTAATGTAATGTTAGATTGATGTAAGTACTTGTTAGCTCTAACCAGATAAGCCAGATGCCTTCCTTGGTCCTGTAAAATTGCATCTTTATTTATTGATACTTAGGATTAATAACAGGAATTGTAGTGCACTGAAAACCATTTTTGCATAAAATGACCATAAATCAAACTCACTCACCGATTTATACCTATACATGGTTAGTTAGAAACCTGAGCGCATGAAATTAGGCCAATGCATGCAGTCATGTAGTTAGTTATGTAAATCAGTAAATAATTTTTAGATGTTGATCGTTCTCTCAAGTAAAATGCACATTTTACACAGGACACAGTGCGTTTGCTCACCGAATAGTTTGCTATTTTCATCAGGGACATAATTCTTGAGATTGAGGGAATATAATAGCTATACTACAACTATTTAAAACTGTAATGACTCATACGCGTGATCAACACGTGATCAGAGCTCGATCCCGGCTTCCTTCCAGTACAGCCGTATAGCGTACGACATATGTCGTTTCTGTGGGTTTGCGGTGGTCAACAGCACAGACAGAGAAGGAAATAATGGCTGATTGTTCTCCGCCGGTAGAACCAATGAAATCAAAGACGCGCCTCGACCGGCAGACTCATAGGCGTCGGCAACGCATTGGAACGTGTTTCGTTGAGCGATCGCGTATTGTGTGTTTTTATAAGAATTGTTGTGTGATTGTTATTGTTGTGGTTTATGTGGTTACTGTTGTGGTTATACTTAACCATGGAGAGTACAAATGGCACGAGTGGAAGTACTGAAAGCCAGGGAACAAGTAGACGGCTTCGTAAAGCACTGAAGAGGGACGCGAAAGAAATCGTGCTCAACGTGTTCAATTATCTGAACAGAACTATGTCGCAGGGAGATGCACTCGCGCGTTGTGAAAGTATGACAGGCGTTCCAGAGTGGACCATTCGCAGGGTGGTGCATGAAAAGAAGAAAACTGGAGCTACTACTGATCCAAAGTTTAATTTGAAGGGACGAAAGGGCGTTAAATTGGATGACGATAGCAAAATGGCATTAAGGCGAACCGTACATTCATTTTTCTTTAGGAATGAGATACCAACCCTCAAGGCCGTACATGCAGCGATCAAGGAAAATGAATTATACCCCAAATGAGCGTCGAGGTAATGAGGAAATCCCTGCACGAAATTAATTTTCGTTACGAAATGCGTAATCGGAAGTCAGTATTGATAGAGAGACCTGAAATAGTCGCCTGGCGTCGAAAATACCTACGCGGAATGATTGAATATAGGCGACAAAGCAGAAAAATCTATTATTTGGACGAGACATGGGTAAATGCAGGTCACACAGTTAAAAAACCTGGATAGACAAAAACGTAGTGAGTAACCGACAAGCAAGCATTGAAGGTTTGTCAACAGGTCTTCGTGGACCATCAGGGAAAGGTCAAAGATTGATCGTAACTCATATTGGTAGCGATAGTGGCTGTTTAGAAGATTGTGACTTGATTTTCGTCTCTAAGAGAGGAGGTGATTACCATGACGAAATGAATGCCAGCTGCTTCGAGAGCTAGTTTCAAGGGGTGCTTCAGCGAGTTGAGCCCAACTCTGTGATCGTCATGGATAATGCTTCCTACCATAGTCGTCGAGCCGAACGTGTACCGACTATGGGATCTCGAAAAAGTGACATGCAGCAATGGTTGCGCGAAAAAGGAATCCCGTTTGACGATTCATGTGTGAAAGCGAAATTGTATGAAAAAATTAAACAGCACAAACCTGCGAACATTAGTTACGTGACTGATGAGATGGCCCGTCAATGTGGTGTCACTGTGCTGCGGTTACCGCCCTACCACTGTGAACTGAACCCAATAGAGCTCATCTGGGCTCACGTGAAGGGTTATATTGCGCGCCAAAACATAACCTTCAAATTACCAGACGTTAAGGTTTTACTTGAGACTTCCATACAGCTAGTAACACCCGAAGCTTGGCAGAATGCTATCCGTCATGTTGTGAAGGAAGAAACAAAAATGTGGCAGCCTGACCACCACATCGACACCATCATAGAGCCAGTTATAGTCAATTTCAACGAGGAAAGCGATAGCGACAGTTCATTACTGTCAGATGTAAGTGGAAGCGACGATGAATAAAGGTAATTCCCAAATTTTTGACTTACAATATGTTTCAAACCACTCTTTATTAAGCGTGTGACAAATCTAGTTCACCCATGTTAAACATTCATACCCCGCCTATGAACAGCCGACTACTGGTAGTTAAGTGATGTTCACGTGAACATCGATGAGTCATTACAGTTTTAGATAGTTATAGTATAGTAGAAAGTGTTATATTACCGTTTTTAGTGCTTTTGTCGTGTATTTTGATGTTTATCAAATAAATCTGTGAATTCATCAATTTTCGGCAAAATAACGTGTTTCTAGGTTATTTGTATCATTAAACGTCTTATGACATTGTCAAATTCGTCATATCAAGAATTCACCTTTGGCAAAGAAACAGCTGGTTTCACTTACTTCGCACACATAGAATCCAGGCTTAGATACGGCTTGTGCTTTTATGGTGTGTCTACAAATGCACGTCAGGTTTTCTTAAGCCAGAAAAGGGTGTTAAGGTGTATGGCAGGTGTGAGGTTGCTTGTTTGTACATGACGAATCCAATGCATATTTTTGTCTTCTGGATAATGAAAAATTGAATTGGATTGAGTCTTTAGAGACGAGACGGGTGGATGACGATGAGATTTCTTCACGTTTGCTCCAGAAAATGACTCGGGGAACAACGATACTATACTACAACTATTTAAAACTGTAATGACTCATACGCGTGATCAACATGTGATCAGAGCTCGATCCCGGCTTCCTTCCAGTACAGCCGTATAGCGTACGACATATGGTCGTTTCTGTGGCTTTGCGGTGGTCAACAGCACAGACAGAGATGGAAATAATGGCTGATTGTTCTCCGCCGGTAGAACCAATGAAATCAAAGACGCGCCTCGACCGGCAGACTCATAGGCGTCGGCAACGCATTGGAACGTGTTTCGTTGAGCGATCGCATATTGTGTGTTTTATAAGAATTGTTGTGTGATTGTTATTGTTGTGGTTTCTGTGGTTACTGTTGTGGTTATACTTAACCATGGAGAGTACAAATGGCACGAGTGGAAGTACTGAAAGCCAGGGAACAAGTAGACGGCTTCGTAAAGCACTGAAGAGGGACGCGAAAGAAATCGTGCTCAACGTGTTCAATTATCTGAACAGAACTATGTCGCAGGGAGATGCACTCGCGCGTTGTGAAAGTATGACAGGCGTTCCAGAGTGGACCATTCGCAGGGTGGTGCATGAAAAGAAGAAAACTGGAGCTACTACTGATCCAAAGTTTAATTTGAAGGGACGAAAGGCCGTTAAATTGGATGACGATAGCAAAATGGCGTTAAGGCGAACCGTACATTCATTTTTCTTTAGGAATGAGATACCAACCCTCAAGGCTGTACATGCAGCGATCAAGGAAAATGAAATTATACCCCAAATGAGCGTCGAGGTAATGAAGAAATCCCTGCACGAAATTAATTTTCGTTACGAAATGCGTAATCGGAAGTCAGTATTGATAGAGAGACCTGAAATAGTCGCCTGGCGTCTAAAATACCTACGCGAAATGATTGAATATAGGCGACAAAGCAGAAAAATCTATTATTTGGACGAGACATGGGTAAATGCAGGTCACACAGTTAAAAAATCTGGATAGACAAAAACGTAGTGAGTAACCGACAAGCAAGCATTGAAGGTTTGTCAACAGGTCTTCGTGGACCATCAGGGCAAGGTCAAAGATTGATCGTAACTCATATTGGTAGCGATAGTGGCTTTTTAGAAGAGTGTGACTTGATTTTCGTCTCTAAGAGAGGAGGTGATTACCATGACGAAATGAATGCCAGCTGCTTCGAGAGCTGGTTTCAAGGGGTGCTTCAGCGAGTTGAGCCCAACTCTGTGATCGTCATGGATAATGCTTCCTACCATAGTCGTCGAGCCGAACGTGTACCGACTATGGGATCTCGAAAAAGTGACATGCAGCAATGGTTGCGCGAAAAAGGAATCCCGTTTGACGATTCATGTGTGAAAGCGAAATTGTATGAAAAAATTAAACAGCACAAACCTGCGAACATTAGTTACGTGACTGATGAGATGGCCCGTCAATGTGGTGTCACTGTGCTGCGGTTACCGCCCTACCACTGTGAACTGAACCCAAAAGAGCTCATCTGGGCTCAAGTGAAGGGTTACATTGCGCGCCAAAACATAACCTTCAAATTACCAGACGTTAAGGTTTTACATGAGACTTCCATACAGCTAGTAACGCCCGAAGCTTGGCAGAATGCTATCCGTCATGTTGTGAAGGAAGAAACAAAAATGTGGCAGCCTAACCACCACAGCGACACCATCATAGAGTCAGTTATAGTCAATTTCAACGAGGAAAGCGATAGCGACAGTTCATTATTGTCAGATGTAAGTGGAAGCGACGATGAATAAAGGTAATTCCCAAATTTTTGACTTACAATATGTTTCAAACCACTCTTTATTAAGCATGTGACAAATCTAGTTCACCCATGTTAAACATTCATACCCCGCCTATGAACAGCCGACTACTGGTAGTTAAGTGATGTTCACCTGAACATCGATGAGTCATTACAGTTTTAGATAGTTATAGTATATCAACGTTCAGGAATACAATTCACTGAAAGGTAAGAAAACTACGCCCACCTTCTCTCAGTTATTCTACTCCCACATTTCAAAAATAGGGGTCTGACATCTCTTCATTCAGATGTTGGGTTTGACAAGGACATGCCGGTTTCAGGTTTACAATTTTCCAATTAGATAGTATATACATGCATACAGAGAGAAAATTGAGGGTTTTTTTTATTAGTTAAATCCATTGACCATCATGTTTAAGAGTGAAAAGTTTTACCTACTAGTTAAAACTCTCCTATCCCAACTCAACACAGAAAATTAAAATCACGTTTTCAGCTTGTTTGTTACTTGACTTTAAAATTACAATTGAGGGCGTATTCGCTTAGACTGTTTTACGTTTGTGACATTCTGGGTACGAAGGTATGTGAGGCAAAAGTCTGACAAGTTGGTCGAGCAGATTTCTTATTTCAAATTCTAGCTGAGGTCATTTTAGAATTGTGACATGTTGTTTTATTATCAAGTAACTTTATAACTTCTAAGCTTTAAAAAGGCTATTCAATCGGCTTAAGTGATTGATGCACTTTATCCTCTGACCTTGTTGGTTGCGCAATATTTCTGGGATGCTGTACCCCTGACAATTTATTGTTTTGAGTAACTTTTTAACTTTTAAACTCTAAAAAAGCTAACCAAGCACCTTAAATGGTTGTCGCAGATTTTATCCTCTGATTTTTTTCTTCCCACTATATTTCTGAAATGCTTTATTTCTAACATATTTCTAACAATGTATTGTTTTTAAGCTGATTAATAACTCACTGCCACAGTGCTTTATGAATACATTTTTCGGGTGATAAGTTCCAGTTTCTGGACCACGGAGTTATTTATGCCATAGGTCGGTAAAATTGTGTGTATAGATTAAACAATATGAATTGTTCTTATTTAGAGAAGCAAAACGCCAATTCTATCTAAAAAAATTACAAGATGCCAAATCTGATCCAAGAAAACTGTGGTCAGTTGTCGATCACTTAACTAACAAAGACGTTCAAGAAAAGCCAAATATTGATGAAATTAAGAATCGTGATGGAACAATATTAACAGATAAACGACAAATATCCGATGCATTCTTAAATTTTTTCACTAATGTTGGAGAAAATTTAGCATTCAGTATTAAAAAAATGGTTTCGAACGAAAAGTTCACAAAAAACCAACTTCCCAATTCATTCTTTTTAGAAAGCGTTAGTCCGATTGAAGTACAAGAAGCTGTCCTATCACTTAAAACCAAAAAAAGTCCTGGTGTAGATGGTATCAAAGCTGGCCATTTAAAAATAATAGCCTACGACTTAGCCGAACCACTTTCTTACGTCATTAATTGGTGTTTCCAATCTGGAATTTGTCCTGATGCATTTAAAACAACTGTTATTACTCCTGTTTATAAAAGCGGTGACAGAATGGAAACATCAAATTATAGACCCATATCAGTACTATCGAATATAGCCAAAATTTTAGAAAAAATACTACAAAAAAGGATATTACAATTTTTGGACAAAAACAAAATTATATGTTCTGACCAATATGGATTTAGAAAAGGAAAATCTACTACAGATGCAATTTTGGCTGCAATGGATGAAATTAACTCTAATGTCAACAATGTTGATCTAAAAAATGCCTTTGATACGGTTAACCATGTCGAGCTTCTGAAAGTTATGGAAAGATTGGGATTTAGGGGAGCGTCACAAATCCTTTTAAAAAATTACCTTTCAAGTCGGGCACAGACTGTCAAAATCACTAACACTTACAGTAAAAAAATGTACATCAAGTGTGGTGTGCCTCAAGGAACAGTACTAGGCCCACTATTATTTAGTCTCTACTTAAATGACTTATTCAAAATTAACAGTTCTGGAAAGATTATATGTTTTGCAGATGACACTCTCGTATTATATGAAGCTGATGACTGGAGCACACTGAAGCAAATAGCTGAACAGGATGTTATAAGTATCATAGACTGGTTTGATACTAAAATTTTAACAGTTAACAAAAAACAAAATTTATTGCATTTACATCCTATTCAAAAATTTTACCTACCTTCGAACAAATTTCCGTTAATTATCATGGCCAAAAGACCAAAATCGATAGAGTTAACACTTTGAAATATCTTGGAATATTTATAGACTGACATCTAAGGTGGGATAACCATATTAAATATGTTATCAAAAAAATTAGAAATGTTGCCTATAAACTCAAAATGCTTGCTAACATTCTTACAGAAAGTTATCTGCGAATCCTATACCATGCCTTAGTTGAAACCCATATAATATACAGCATCACAGCCTGGGGTGCCGCCTGCAAGACATATATTTCTGACCTGAATATAGCACAAAAAACTGTTTTGAAAGCCATTTTCCATAAGCCAAGATTATATCCAACGAACAACTTATATCAAGAAACAGGGATACTTGATACAAGACAACTTTATTTCTTACATGCCACCACCTTATACCATAAGTATTGTAATAAAAAGAAAACATCCTATAAACACGAGCATAACACACGATTTCGAATAGGCTCATCTAATATCCAAAGACCACACAAAACATTATTCAAAAAATCATTTAAATTCTTAGCACCTAAATTATATAATGTAGTACCAAACGAAATAAAGATACTTAATTTTGGAAAAAAATTTAGAAGAAAATTGAAAGACTAGGTTAGTAATGTGCAGCGAATGACTATACATAATTATATAGAAAACTAAACCTACAAAATTCCAATTACATTAATACCTCTTAGATTTAACAATAATTTTTATGCACATATATGATTGATTGTTAGTTATTAAGATATAAACCACACACAGGCGATGCCTTCTGTGGTTTTTTCATATTTATTTGCCCATTTTTTGTATCTTGGCGAATAAATATTATTATTATTATTATTCGTTGCTGGCCGACGACGGAACTGCTCGCGATATTGTGTATGATGTACAGTCTGGGAAAATCAAAAGTTTCCTAATTTTGGCCTAACCAAACAAACTTAAAAATCGTTTCAAAATGGCAAGTTTGCATATCAGCATTTGAATACGAAAGATTTGACTAGTTTTCATCATATCATCTCGGTACGCGATGTAACCAAAAATTTGGCGCCTGGTCGTGGAATATCACTGCTTCTCTAAGTATTTCGGGGAAGTGTGACGTTGGCAGATTGTGGCAGGCTAGTTTATAAATGTAGATATGAGAATGTAATCTATGACAATGAAATTTGAAGTATTAGAAAAAAATTAAGGAATATGTGGGGAATTTGTCAGCTACAATTACTTTTTCCAAACTGATCAATTAATAAATTCCACGATATACAGCGATTATTTTTGAACTGAAGTTTTCCAACTGGGTAACGTGGAACAAGAGGTAGCCGCTCGGTAGCACGGATCAAATTTGTCTCAACAATTTTTTGAAATAAATTCCAAAGACAATGTTTATTTTGCAATGTAGAGTTTTCTAGATCATTCTGAGCATATATGGCCTCCAGCGAATTTTCTCTAAAGTTAAAACCTAAAAATGGGTCCTTAAAGCCTTAAAGCTCGGTTAAAAATTATAATTTTCGAGATCGCCAAGTATCTTAAAACCTTGCTCTACATCAGTGGTCGCCAACCTTTTCAGTTTGTTGAGCTACGTTGATAATTTTGTAATAAACAGTGAGCTACCTAGTCGTAAGCAATGTAAGCCAACTTAAATGAATGATTCATACAAATAGATGGACCAAAATAACGCTTTCACTTTCAAAGCAACAGGACATATAACTGAATATTTATCTTTACTTACTGAAGGTCAGATGCATTTTGTATTTGAGACTCATGATTTTAAAGCTAAATCATTTTGAAACGCAATCATTTCCATTTCTGTCGCAGCGATGTCTTCGCTAAAATTCTGCGTGACAGAAGTTGCAAACTGATAGATACCTATCAATTTCCATGAAGGGGAAACAACAAATTGCGCCACTATAACAATTTCGTTGAAATCCTTTGAATTTAATGGACTTTGAGATAACTGCCTGGTATCGCCATCGATTAAGCTTTGTTCCCAAAACTCAAGCTTTTTGATAAACACTTTTATATCAGAAACCATTTCTGCTAGTTTTTTGTCTCTCCCCTGAGGCTCCAATTTAAGTTCATTTAAGTTTTCTGTAATATCCATAGGAAAATCAAAATCTCTAAGCCAAATTGCTTTTCCAGTTCCGGAATCGGTTCATCACGTTGTTTGAAAAATTGAACTATGGCAGATATGATATAATTAAAACGTTTCAGCACTCGTCCCCTACTTAACCATCGGACTTTAGAGTGAAGATGTAGCTCCCCGTATTGATAGTCAATTTCATCGGCCAAGGTTTTGAATCTTATACACAATTTTTACTACCAATTTCATAACGTTTTTTAGTTTTAGAAAATGCTCACATAATGCTTGCTGATGGATAATAGAGTGGTAACAGAGAAATTGCGGAAAACTTTCATCTTCAGGACATAACCCCCGAAGACACTTATCGCGACTCACTGTAGCTGGAGCGCCATCGGTTGTCATGCCTACAATTTTCGATATTGGAATTTTCTCAGAAGAAATAATATTTTTAAAAGAAGAAAACAAGTCCTGCCCAGTAGTCTGTCCTTTTAGTGGAATAAACTTCAACAGATCTTTAATCGTAGAATCACAAATAAAATAAGCACAGTTGTCGAAATCATTTCTTAACTGTAAAACTATACCATAGCTCATTACTTCTACTCATCTCATCACTGTATCAGCAGAAAGCTGCATACATTTTATAGCAGACACTATCTAGTCTTTATTTCTAAAGTTGGAAAATAATGAATTTGCAGCTTCTAAAAACGCCTGTTTTATCATTTCCCCGTCTTCATAAGGTTTTTTCTTTTGTGTAATTATCTGGTAGACCCGCTATGATGCTTCAGTTTCAGCCTTACTTTTGTAGATTGTTTTTGAAATCATTGTCTGTTGTCCAATTAACTGATTTTTAAATTGCTTCAGTTTTTTCGTTCTGACTGAGAATGATTTTTCAAAATTCGAATGTACAGTTTTATAGTGCCTCTCCATATCCCCTTTTTAGCAACGGAAACATACATACATAACAAACATACATTTTTACCTTTAAATAAAATATTGTTCTTTCCATTCCGAATAGAACTGGCATGTCTTCATCTTCTTACTACTGTTCATAATGTTTTTAATTGCAGGCCAACTCTAACCCAATCGCTGGACTTTGTGCCGTTCAGTTTTAAACTGAGCGCACCGTCGCCCCGTCTTGCGTATTTAGTCCGATCAAAGTAATCGAGATCGTTCTCGAACAGATCGCTCACCGCAGTGTTGCTGCTGCTTGTGTTTATTATGAAAATTTACAGAATTTACGAAAGCTTCTATGATTTTTACACCTTTTTAGAGTATGTTGTGAGCTACTAGAATTGCCTTTGCGAGCTACCGGTAGCCCACGATCGACCACTGCTCTACAAGACCCCAAAGAATATTTTAATATTAGTTTATATTGAAGCAATTTTTAACATTGTTTGTTAGGGTAAACTTGGCGAACCTTTGATTTTCGTAGACATTGGCGTGTTCATGCCGCGGCAAATTAATATTTTTCTGTCTCTTGAACGTTTTGGTATTTAAACATTGGTTTACGTCAGTAACTTATCTCCTACTCTCTTGTCTTATGCGACGTTTGTTTCGTTATAGAGAATCTTCCATCTTTATCTTTAGTCACTGAACCCTTTGTCAGCTGAGACTGTTTGATCAGTATCAATCACAATCCACACACAAACACTCGAAATCAGCGCTAACTAAAATCCGTTATCGAAACAAGAGCATACTGTGTGCGTTGTTAAATCTTGGGAGGGTTGAAACTCAATCGAATAACAGCAAACGATACAATCAGATTATGGGGACCACGCATGTTATACCGCCGCCGCCGTCGTATGCCGCATCTACCATCCATGACAAATATTAAGGGGCCTACAGACACACGAACATGTATTAAGACATGAACGCACGGCGATGTTTGCGCAGTGATACCCGTCGATCTACTTTTAGCTCCACACATAGAGACTTGTGTGTCACTTTTCTCCACGTCGATGTTGTAGTTTGTCGCCATGTCTAGCGATGATGAGTTAAACTTACTAGCAGTGGCGTGCGTTTGTATTGTGAAAAAAAGAAAACATCAATTGAAAAAGGGACGTCAGCCACGAAGAAAATGGGTTAAAGATTGGCTTTTGAAGCGGGATCAATATTCTCACATCAATTTACTTGAAGAGCTACGATTAGAACCTGATGATTGGCGAAACTACCTCCGGATGGATGAAGATAGTTATATAAAACTCCTAGAGATGGTTACGCCACTTATTGCATAAAACAGGACACACCGATGAGACCCGCTATATCGGTAAATGAAAGACTGTCGGCCATATTGAGGTATTTTTCCACTGGGAGGAATTATGAAGATTTAAAATTTTCTACCCTGATTTCTCCACAGTCATTGTGCAACATAATTCCAGAGACATGCAGCGCTATTTATGAAGTACTGAAGAAAGACTATATGAAGGTGGGTACAGAGTATATTACTTAGTAGTAAAATAAACAAAATAAACACAAACACAAACTCTCAAGTATTCTATTTTTATACATGCAACGCTAATCTAATAGAACTCTTATATGTAAATATAAACTGGACCTTAAATGTTAGCTTCACTTAGAGGATTATACGATCCAAAATAAGTTGAAACTGTTGATTTGTTGAGGATGGCTTTGATGGCACTGGGGCTTAAGTGGCATAGCGGGTAGCAAATAAGTTTGTGCCTGATATATTTATAGGTTGAGTTGAATTGTAGTTTATCGATTAGGGTAGCAAGCATCAACAACGCTATTACTGGAAAAATTGTTTTGATTCAGTTCATTGTCTCCTGACGAAACAATCCTAGTATTTCTGGACACGTTACCCATTTCAGCCTCAAACAGCAGATCATTTATGAGTTTCTCAGTGTATAATCTGGTTTCTTTTGGGAGTCCTTTCAATTTTGCTGCGACATTTTTTCCAAAAATGGCGAATTGATTGTCATTCTTGGAACGTAGTCTTTCACCTACCGCCGCCAACACGTTGTCTGCTTCTTGGTTATCAGACTTTGTCTTGCGTTTCTGTTTTCCCCGATTTCCAGCTGCATTTGTTTTTATAGGTGATGAAGCGTTTGCACGCCGCTGTGATTTCTTGAAACCATTTAGCCAGAGAGACTTGGATCATGATAAGAAAATTTTCAATTATCGTCTCTCAAGGGCATGATGTAGAGTAGAGAATGCTTTCGGTATACTCTCTGCTAGATTTAGAATATTCCACACAGCTATATCTATTAACTTAAAAGCAATTGACAAAGTAGTGATGACATGTTGTGTTCTGCATAATTTTCTGAGAAGAAGAACTGCCACTGTGTATGCACCTGATAACAACTTATACAGGGAGAACCATGAAGATGGCACTGTTGAATTAGGCTTGCAACCCAATCAGATGACTAGTTTGGGGATCCGTAGCTTGGCAGGAAAGAATGATTTGCTAATTTATGTATTATACCTTATACCTTCTAAGTACTTAAGTTGAAGTAAAGCGAATCAAAATATCAAGACGATTTTTTATTATCCTCTATATTAATATGTGTACTACTTCATTATTTCTTACATGAAATCAAAAAATGGCATCAAGTAGGTTGACTCCGCACTTCCCACGCATTGATTTTATCGGTTCAAGCATATCCATGTTCGGCTAGCCCCTCTTATTTTTTATATATATATGTGTTATATATTATATACCATCCATAAAATATAATACCTCATTTTCGAAATTTTTCGCGATTACAATACTTCCTCTGTTCCTCTCCAGTTGGCGTGGGAAGTAAAAGTCAAATAAATAAATCAGGCCTTACCTCCAGTTCTAGAGCGTCTTCATTTTCCATTTCTGAATGGCAACTGTCCATTTCACTTTCGCTTCCAACATCTTCAATATTACTAATGGATTGCCTAGGGATTTCCTGATCCTTTATAAATAAAAGTAGATCATAATACCATAAATGTGGTATATAAACATCATCTGCTGCAGCAACCGATCTTCTCGACTCTTTAATTTTTCTTAGTTCTCTCCGAAAACTAGCTCGGAGGCTATTAATTTTAGTTTTAACCATTTCTTTGTTGGCATTTTTCTCAACTTCTTGGAGCTTCAGCACCAACACTTTATATGCTTCGTTCTTTTTTATTGCGATCCATATAGTCTTTTGATTTTACTCGCCACAAACATGGATAGGATTTGTATAGTTCTATGAACTCTGTTATAAACTCTTTGGAAAAACTTCTCAAATCTGCCATATTGACAAATTCAAAACTAAATGAACTTCTAAGTTGACCCCCCTGCTCCTAACAACAGAATACACGAATGCAGTCGCGCCACTGAATTAAGTCTGTGAAAATTAGTACGTTTTGTCTACACACAGGCATACATACACGCGCGTACAAGTCTGTGCAGGCATAAATTCAAGCGAAAACAGAAAGCATGTGCGTCGGTCTTTTAACGAGAGATTTGTCTACACACTGGCGAACATCAACGCGCAAACGTCGACGTGCGTCCATGTCTTAATGCATGTTCGTGTGTCTGTAGGCCCCTTTACGTCTCTCATACACGGACTGATTTTATTTCGTGTCATTGGTGTAGTTTGAGGGGGGACGCAGCAATGTTCAAATCAATATCAAGCATTCATTATGGTAAGCATTGTGATATAGTAGCATTCGATATGAATACAAATAATAAATTCGTTTAATTGGTACGATTTAGGCATTGCTTTTTACCTTCTTATAGCCGCTTTACACAATCATATATAAATTCACGAACAAATTGTAAGAAAAACTTTTTCAAGGTAACAGGTAGCGAAGGTACATGATCAAATCTATTCAAGTCAAGCATACCCACACATAGAATAACTTCCATCGGTCTTAGGACCAATCCTTTATTCACTTTATATACATGACGTCCCTTGCCTCAGTAACTGTGAAGTCTATCTCTATGCTGACGACACTGCATTGCTAGCCCAGTCTTGTTCTGGTAACCTGGTTCACGACAGGCTGAAGAGTGCGTTGGAGGAGGTATTGGAATGGGCGGATCGCTGGTTGATCAAAATCAATACTTCGAAAACGCAGGCAATCTATTGTACTAAAAAACGTCGCGGCCCCCCTCAGAGATATCAGTGAATGGAAGTCGTATACCATGGGAGCAATCTGTCAGGTATCTTGGAGTCATCATTGACAAGGGGTTGACCTGGCAGAAACATACTGACATTTTGAAAACAAAATTCCAAATTACCTTTCGGCAGCTTTATCCTTTGTTGTGCATAAATTCAAAATTAAGTTTGATCAACAACATTCGGTTGTATAAAATGGTCATAAGACCCGCAATCACCTACGCATGCGCGGCTTGGTGTTTTCTTGCCAAGACGCACATGCAGAGTCCTGCAAAACAGAACCCTACGCACAATTACTAACGCCCCATGGTACGTGTCAAATGAGACCATTCACAGAGATCTTGATATCCCATATCTAAGGGATTATGTAAAACAACAGGCGCAGCGGCGTTATAATCAAGCGGAATCGCACAGCTCTGTTGCGTGATTCAGTAGACTAAACAGTCGAGCAAGTTCGCAAACATTCTAGGCCGCGCCTCGCACTGTGATCAAAATTAAATTGTAAATTCAGACCAGCCAAAATTATTACAGTATACAAAACCGATCAAAATTATTTTTTGGAGTTACAAAATAATTTGAGTAGTCAAAGCAGAAATGCTTAAGCTATTTCAAATGATTTACTTCTTCTCTTTGCTCTATTTCTTCCTTCATTTCTTTCCTTCTTTCCCTTTTCCCCTTAAACATGTTTGGTATCTGGGTAGCCAGACCTGACAGACTAACAGATCGACAAGACTTTTAACTAAGATCAAAGGTCCACCGGACCGCTCTGACGAATAATGACGAATAGTAGTAGAATAACTTCCAATAATACCAACCCTAGGGAAAAATACCAAAACATTACTTACCTAAATGAACTTAACCAATAAAAAGATGACGGAATACTTGACTGAAAATGTATTTCCGAATTTATGGTTGTGCAGAAATTGACAACAATTTTTATGTTTACAAGCTTTACCTTCTTCAAGGTAAAGCACTGATCAATTTATTGGATCGTGTAAAGCGGGCAGGGTGAATGGACTGATAATATCGAGGGTGGTGTATGTCCGATATTTCCAAAATCTAGAATGATCAGCATAACGTGAAAAGATATTGTATACCTTCTATTTAAGTTTAGACAACCGTTTGAGGGATACATTTTAATTTTATTTCCATGTGTTTATTCCAGAATTTAGGACTGGCGGGTTAGAAATAATATTGGGAGGAATGCCTTTAGAAACTGAAAAAAATGTCGTCAAGTAGATTGACTCTATGCTCCCACGCCTTCGGTGGAAGTTTCAAAGAAAAGAGATTAGTCAAGTCGTTTCAAAAAAGCGGAATCTAATCGGGTTTATACAGGTTCACCTAGGTACGATGAATCTTCAACCTCTGTATATCTAACTATGTGAACATATTTCTGTTTCCATGCAACAATTTCCAAACTACATTATTCAACCCCTCCAAACAATGTCTGAAAATGAGAACGTTGTAACACTATTTTCCAGCAATTTTTTTCAAAATCTGCGCCTACCTAAACCTAAACGACGTAAGTATTGAACTCGCGATAACATTCAAGCTTCAGTTCACAAATAGTCTGTTGCTTAAAGATATCTGCATGACGCAAATTTGTGTTTCTCATTTATGACAGTTTGTTAATCCGTGTTGTATATCAATGCGTAATAAGTAACTGAGTCAATCTACTTGATGAAATATTCACAGAACTATCATATACTGAGGAAGATAAATTAAAGGTTAGGCGAAATGGGTGGGTATATTTTGAATCATAAAATTCAGAAACATAAATGTGTAGATATAAAAACAATTAAGTCATTATTTACAGGAGCATCGCATAACGCTAAAGAGGACTTACTCCACGACGATGCAGCGTTGCAGTATCGCGTCGCGCACGCAACGCCAATTTAGTTATTTAGAATTATGAGCACATTATACATCGGACTTTTATCATCTAATTTTCCCGTTGTTACCGGGATCAGAAACTTCTTAATGATATAACGTCTTTGACTAATACTAAAGATTGTAGAGCGAACATACTGCAAAAACCGTCGTTTACCCCTTAAGGAGCTTAAAAATAGCATAAGCCAGCTTCTCCGAAGAAAACACGTACAGTTATACTGTTACAGCGTGAAAAATCGTATATTTTTCTTTATAAAAAAAAGCATTCGCGCCATACTCGAAGTATGGACACAAATCTGATATAACATCTAGATTGATATGACAGCAATTAAATGAGGATTATATTGAAAATAACAGTGTTTCATTGTTGCTGTAGAAACTTCTACTTGATCAATTCTTTGAAGACATAAATAATATGACAAAATGCGTTTTCTTCAACTGTTCCAAAGTAAATATTCAATTTACTTGATCACCGTGCAAAAAACCCTGTTTCTTAAGCCAGATCTGCTAATAGGGAGCTCCCGCACCCTCTACTGAGCAGTGGGACGACTGTTTACAGTAACAGGGCTGGCTTGAGGCGCAAGATTTTCCACACGGTAGTCAAGTAAATTGATTATTTACTCGATGTTTGTTAAAGCATAAGCAATCTGTAGGCTTATTTATGTCATCTTCAAAGAATTTATTAGACATAATTTTGTCTAGGAACAGTAAGACACTGTTATTTAGGATAAAATGCTCAATAATGACGTCATGTCAACCTAGTGTATCAGGTTTATTCATGTTACGAGTAGGCCACGAATCCTTCCTTTTAAATTCGTAAAATTTGCGACTATACAAATGAAAAATAAATGTTTTTGTAGCTGAATTATATGAAGTATTCCTTGATTTAATATAAGAATTAGAAGCCATCTTACAAAAATGGTAAAATTTTTCTCTAGCTTGAGAGACATTTTACAAGAAATCGACCAAATTCATTAAATCCCTTACCTTAACGACCCATTGTTTGCCAAAAGCACAAATTGTGATTCCCGCGGGTCGATAATGAGTTCGGGCCATCGTATTACCTATGAAAAAATTGCATATATGAGCCTCTTCCCACTTCAGTTGGCCCACTTCTAGATTTGTACCAAAATATGTCTATATAAACTAAACATGACGAAACTATTTACTTCTAAAACAATTTATTTTCTCAAAAACATTTTAGATACACTCTAGTCGTAAAAAATACATATTTGAAATCACTTAGACCTATAACTAATAGAACATCCTAACAAATAAACAATGTGCGAATAAATGTGCGAAGTTAACAAAGTAACAATTGAAAGATTACCATTGGGTAACATCACCTTTATTTTTTATTACGGCTGATATTCTTTGGGGCATAGTGTTAACCAAGTTTTGGTAAAAATTTGGTGTAAAACAATCCCATATTTCTTGAAGCTCTTGTTTCAGTTCGGTGATTGTACGAGCAGGATGTTGTAGAACCTTTTTCATCTCGTGCCACAAAGTTTCAATAGGTGACAGATCTGGACTGCTAGAAACCCTTTTCAAAAGTGGTACATTATTTTCTTCCATCCATTTTATAGCCTTTTTTTGAGGTATGGCACGCTGCACCATCTAGAACACAAATTCATGGCCGGATGTCAAACATTCTTCCATCACTGGTAAACGCGATACTTCTAAAATTGCCAAATATTTGTTTGTATCCACATTTCCATCAATAAAATGAAGTTTTCCTACTCCTTTTGATGACATACTGCCCCAGGCCATAATGGATGCTGGAAATTTCACTTTTCTCTTCAGACAGTCAACATGGAATGCTTCATTTTTTTGCGAATAACTCTACTGCGACTGTCACCAACTCAAACTTCGAATCGGGCGTTATCACTCCATTGTATTGCACACCATTGTTGAGGTGTCCATTGTTTATGTTCTTTAGCCCATCTAAGCCGATTTTTCTTTTGCAGTGGAGTTAATAGTGGCTTTTCTTTGGCCTATAAACAAGTTGTGCAACTTTAGGTTTTTTACTTCACTTTTTTTATAAGAAAACTTACCTTGCAAGTGCTAAATCCCAGATTGTGGGCCTCTCTATGAGTTGTGGACCTCGAAATTCTCCTTCCAACAGTATCACTCCACAGAGCACTTAATTGTAAATAATTGGCACGCCTGTTTTTCACGATTATTCTTCTTAATGCTCTTCGGTCGGCATTTGTGATATTACTTTTTTTCACATATCGTGGCTTAATATTAACTGCACCAGTTAAGTTATATCTTCTAACAATATTTCTCACACTGTACCGTGATAATTCTAACAAAGTTGCAATTTCTGAGTTTGATTTCCCAGAATTAAAAAATTTAATTATCAGTAACCGAATTTTCTCACTAATAACCTTTCCTCTACCTATTTTGAAAACCTTAACTACCCAAAACTATTTTAAACGTATTCTGACAGCTGCGATTAATAAAAACAGTTATAGTGGCTTTTATTTTTCACAGTCACCTATGCGTTATAGACTTATTTTGTATTGAAATGAAAATAGGTTGATATGCTGTAATTGCAACATGTGTTATTTTTATGCTGCAAATTTGATTAGGTAGTGATAAAGTTGGTGTTTTCTACTATAAGTATATTATCAAAATATTCATTGTTAATATTTTAAACCTATAACGCCCTGCTACATCTTTATTATTTGTGTTTGATAAGAAAAAAACTAAGATTTCAATAGTTGGGCCAACTGACGTGGGAAGGGGCTCGTATACCTTTTGAGAAGGCCAAGCACGTTGTAACTTTTGGCGCGACACTCGTCAGGTTATAAAAGTGCTGGCCCAATAACAGCCCACTCGTGAAACTAGGTATGTAGTGAACTATTATCGATTATTTTCCTTTACCGATTGTTGACTTGGAGTTAAGTGGTTTTGAAACTCACCAAATTAACAAAAAATCATTGTGACGCCACTGCCGCCGTGCATAACTGGGCATTTCATTTGTTTGCCCCCTCGTCGTCGCAGGACAAAAGCGGGACGTTCGTACGAATCCAGATTTAGGGTGATACAGGACCACTTTCTGACCAGTTTAGGGAAGCCGAATGCCATAGAAAATTTGCTAATCTCCTCAAATAAATCAAACCTTATCGCGGTGAGATGCTTCGTAATATCAAGTTAGCTACGGTGGAGGAAGAGCTGGTAGCTGTCGTAATAACATAAACAGATAACTGGATAGGAGGATTGAAGGCGTTTAATCAAGCCATATGCGAATGCGGTATTTCGGCTCTAAGGGGAGGTTTTATTGGATTTTGGTCGTCGTTGCTGCCGTTTGATATTGAATATTGAAAATGTCACATTCCGAATAAAATCTGTTTTGACGTTCACGATATTGGTGTCATCGATATTTTCTAAGAGCAGTTTCCATTATGATTAATTTTAGGTAAGGAAAAACGTCCGCCAAGTAAGTTGACTTTGTACTTCCCTCGCTACGCTGTCATCAGTTCGTAAAGGAATATGTTCGGCATACATTAGCGCTTCTTAGAATCAAGTTAGCTGCGTGAACGATATTGGACTTCACCACGCACAGTGCAAATCCACCCACAGCAGTATGGAAGCGAATGCCGACTGAAACGTACGACCACCGACGATGACGCTTGTCCATCGGGGGACCACGACGCACGTATCGACACCCGATTGTAGGAGATACTTATGAGTTATAAGGGTAAATGTATGGAGACGTCTAAGATGAGTGAAACATGCCTAATATGTGCGTAGATTCACCGGGGTTGGACATGTATAAATATATCAACGTCAAAAAATTGAGATAGACCTTCCTCACCCCCTACAACCCGTAAACACTAATTTTTAACCCCTGTGTAAAGTTTTTCCGAAACTCATCAGGATCGTCTGAAACGTCAAAATTTTTCTCCAACACCACTGACCGGATTTTCAAAAAAATATAAAGCCTTTGCGTACTTGGCGTAGCAGTAACATTTTGTAAAAATATCATCGAAATCCGAGCAGTACTGTAGCGGGCAGGCCGATAGACAGACAGATAGGCGGGAATAAGTTACATGGTTTATCGTGATGTCACGTCATATAATATCCAAAGAAAAAAGCAATATCTCATTTTCGAAAATTTTCACGATTGCAATACTTCACTGCCAGTAGGCGTGGGAAGTAAAAGGTAATAAAGATAGATGTGAAATTTTAAAGAAAGCTATAGTATAGATATAGATTCAAAGCTGCAACATATTAAATTGTGTTCTTCTTTGATCTACTTTAGGCGTATTGAATATGAAATTATCCATGTACTCGTAGTAGAGTAATTTATGTATTTTAAATCTGAAACCACTAGAGTTCTCTTAAATCTGAAAAAGTTTAAAAACCTCATTGGAAAAGGAAGGCGAGGTAGTTTTTGGACCCAGTTCAAAACAAACGAGCAAAAAACTCAATGTGCGAAAAAATATGAGTCTGCTCCTTTCTGGCATCTCTGAATAACAGAGTTCGCAAGTACAAAGATCACCGCCATGCTCAGCATTATGGGTATGTATAACCATTGAAAACAAAATAATACAGATATTTCATTTGGCATTAGGGAATATAAGAAACATATAAGAATGAGTTCAATAAATCGAAAGTGTGTTGTTCCTTACAAAATATCCAAAAAAATTTATTTCTGAGTGACGTTTGTTTCAGTAATTTGCAATATTATTGCCATTAATTGTCCTAAAACGGTATAAATAGCTAGATGTGTATTTTGAACTTTAGGGAATTAATTTAGAGTTTTTTATATGTTGGAGGTTATGAAATGGGAATCTGGAATCTTTATAGTGATCATAATTTTCAATATCGAGTAACTTAAAAATTTAGAAAGATTTATAGCTCAATGTTGCGTAAGGGCCGTTAAATTGAAAGTTATTTTTGGATTATGTATATCTATATTTACCATCAACCTACCCTGGATACTTAAGACATATACCTTTACTAGAACATAATCAAACCCGTCTGGCTCGCGGCTCTCCCAGCTACCTCAGGAAAGATCAACAAGACGATCAAGACTTGGAAAGAATTCTGCGGTGGAATCAGAAAGGCCATGCACCTGGAAAGCAAGCCAGCAAGTATCGACGCAAGTACCGAGACAAGTACCTATATGACCAAGTTTCGTTACCCAATTAAAAATCGTGAAGATCTTATAGCAAGACCAGATGTCGGGTATCAATCGTAGTTTTTTTCGAGAAGACTATGCCCAGCAGAGAACTGCCGAAATTCAATTATAATTATATTGCAGTTACGACATTACTGAATTTGCAGTTATGGCTGTATTGATTTGGGGGAGCTTATAGGTATTATATCATTCGTATGTTTGTGTTTTTTTTCTGATACTGCGAAAGAATATTTGTGCCCTGATCCCCCCAAATAATTTCCAATTTCACACCCAAAATCATGTTGGTGACAACTAAATGGGGACTTCGGCGACTTTCCTCATTCTGCCTGATGGCACACTGTAGTCTATTTATTCGAAAACCTGGCAAAATTTAGTTAATACCTTAAACAATAAGTTTGATAGTGGATCGGAACTTTGCGCCCCGTACCTTTGCCATGGCATTCTATTAAACTTGAAGCTTTTGGTAAATCATATGCCCATACCTTTTAGTGTCAAAATTGAAAAGTTTCTGTATCATCCCTTGTGTTGTGTGTTGAAAATATTTGAATATTTTTACATGGATCATAATAAAGAAATTACGAACGTTCATTTGATGTAAAATTTTGTGAAACCGTGAGTTGAACTGAATACGATTTTTAACTTCACTTCTTTATGTATTATTCAAAGAGGTTTGCCCCAGTTGGAATAAATTATGTTTGTGAACCTTGGAGTACTGTCAGATAAAACTTAGTGTCGCTTTTGTTAACTTGCAAACTGTTGAGAAATATAACCTTATATATTATTGTAGATAGTGGGATAAGATTATTTAATTATTTTAAATTTACCCTTTGAGCAGCAATGAAACATTCAAATGACTTTCTAGAGACAAGCTAATCTCTGTTGTGGACTTAGCGACCGTAAAAATTTATGTAACACACTTTTGGACTTGAATAATAATAATAATAATATTTATTTACTCAATGTACAAAGATAACAAACAATATGAGTAAATAAATATAAAATCAAAACAGGCCCAATAGAAGGCATCGCCTGTACATGGACCAATAATTTAAGTTGAAACTGTAGAATGCAAATGACAAAAAAGGACAAAAATTAGCTACAGTAGATTATGTATTTAGTTGATGTTCGTATTTATGAGTTTATGAATTTCAGTCCTAGATATAGAATGTAGCCACTTTTTTAAATTTCTTTTGAAACAATTTCCGAAACGTAAATCTTTTAAGTCTTTAGGTATAATTTCATAAAATTTAGGCGCTAAATAGAGATATGATCGCTGCATTATAGATTTATGCGGTTGAGGAACTACTGTGCCACGAATTTTGTACCTGGTATAATGATTATGTTTAATTTTTTGGTCGGTGTTTACAAATTTATGGTAGTGAGTGATACTGTGTAAGAAATAAAGCTGTCTTATATCATACATTCGAACATCTGTGTATAATTTTTCAGTGGGATAAAGTTTCGGTTTTTTAAATATCATTTTTAGAAAACTCTTTTGAAAAACATCTAAATTATAGATATGTGAGGAACATGCAGCTCCCATGCTAATATACCATATGTGAGATGAGGCTCAATCAGTGCATGGTATAATGTTCGAAGATATTTTTCTGTCAATATATTCTCAAGGTATTTAATTTTGTAGGATACAAATCTAACTTTCTTTAAAATATAATTGACATGGATGTCCCATCGTAAGTGAGGATCCAAGACCACTCCAAGGTATTTTGTGTTGGGCACTCTATTAATTTGCATTTTTTGATCATTAATGTTGAAGGAGAAATTTGTGTAATTTGGCAGATGTCTAGCATAAGATCCAAATGGTAAAAAATGTGTTTTAGAGTAGTTAATGCTTAATTTTCTACTGTTAAACCACCGAATAATTTTGATAAAATCATTTTCAATTACATTTTTCAGATCAGACCAGTCAGTGCCTTCATATAATATTGCAGTATCATCTGCAAAACTAGTTATTTTGCCAACACAATCAAATTGGAAAATATCATTTAAATATATATTGAATAACAGCGGACCTAAGACAGTTCCTTGTGGGACACCACACTTAATATACATTTCTTTACTAAATGATCCTGATATCTGCACAGATAGTGGGCGATTTGACAAATAATTTTCGATCAGTGAGTACGCGTTTCCTCTGAAACCAATTCTCTCCAATGCTTCTAATAATAATTTGTGATTAATTGTATCGAAAGCTTTCTTTAAATCAACAAAAATGCAGATTGAAGGGATTCTGTTATCTATATTTTGATGTATTTGATTTACAATTTTAGTTATTGCGTCCGATGTAGCCTTCCCTTCTGTAAATCCATATTGATTTTCATTTAAAATTTTGAATTTTGTGAGGTATCGAATCATTCTAGTAGATAAAACTTTTTCAAAAACCTTTGCTACACTGGATATTATTGATATTGGTCTATAGTTGTTAACATCTGTTTTTGTTCCTGCATTTGTTGATTAGGTAAGTGAGTGGTTCTGTTATGTCCTCGGCTATAATTTTCAAATGCTCGCTTTTAATACCATCGAACCCAGGACTTTTCCGATTTTTTAAGGACATAATAGTGGTGTATACTTCACATTGTTCGACTTTATCCAAAATAAATGAGTTTAAGGTTCTTTTTGGAGGCTGAGTATTTTGTACATTTGCTTGTATATTACTTGCTAAATTTTCGCCTATGTCAGTAAAGAATTGTACAAATTCATCGCATATCTGTTGAGTATTTTTTAATACTGTTCCCGATGTTGTATTTAACTCAGTGACACACTCTTTAAATTTTGTTTTCCCAGTAATCTCATCAATAGTTGTCCAAAGCCGCTTAGGATCATTTAAGTTGTTATTCAATTTATTTAGGTAATGTTTTCGTTTGGTTTGCCTTGCAAGCTCTATAAATTTATTTTTATATTGGTTGTAACAGTCGGTATTCTCTGTAGTTGGCGTTAGTTTCATTATATTATATAGTCTTTCTTTTTCTATTGCCGATGTTATTAATCCTTTGGTAATCCAGGCATTTCTGCTTTTCTCTTTGTGACTAATTATTACTTTATTGGTACTAATATCTATTAGTTTTTTTATTTTCTCTATGAACAGTCCCGTTGCTTTGTCTATATTATTCATAGAGTATAATTGTTTCCAGGATTCTTGTTTGACATTTGATATTAGTTTTGAATTGTCGACAAAAAATTTGTAATTTTCCTGGTTGTTATTAACGGTAGGGATGTTAGAATGTTTTTCATTTGAAGATATCAGTAAAATAGTGGAGAAGTGGTCAGTAATATCGCTTTCTAGGATTATTGGTATACAAGTAATTTTGTTGGATAGGTCTTTCACAAAGCAGTGATCTATACATGTGCCACTGATGGATCTTGTAGTAGGTTTATATAGGACAGAAATCCGTTACTTGATAGGATATTCAAGTATTCATTTGTGATGGGATCATTGTCCAAAATATTTATATTGACATCTCCCAAGAAAATATGTTGCTTTAAATGAACTTTATTTTGATTTTGAAAAAAAATTCGATATTCTTCAAAAACTCGTAGGGTTCTGAACATGGCGGACGATAAATTGCAGATACCTCAATTTTGTTATGGTTAATTTGGATCATTATGTTTAAAATTTTGATTCCATCGGTGAAAGTGAATGTATCATGATTATATTGTAGTTCATTTCTTACAAAAACTATCACCCCATCGTTTTGGTTATAAGTGCCAAAGTTATAGAGCGTGTCATATCCCTGCTGATTGAAGCAAGAAATATCAACCACTTGCCACGTTTCAGTTAAAACTATTAGATCAAAATTTTACCATATTTGGTCGAGTAGTATTTTTAAGTAATCAATGTTGTGTTTTATACTCCTTATGTTCATATTAAAAATTCGAAATTTTGCATCAGAATTTTGTGTACATAAATTAAGTTCATCGACGTTTTGTGCTATATTTGTTGCAATATTTGGAATTTGGAAATCATTAATGTATTTATTTACTGACATTTTTAGGTCCTCTTTAGAGATAGGAGTATCAAAAGATGAACTTGAATTTTAAAAAAAAGGTATCCTTAAGTTTTGTTGTTCCTGATAATATTTGTACGATGGACAGTTTTTGTCGGTAGGTGAGTGGTTAATATTATAATTTTTTTTATATCTTTCATTTCCATATCTACAGTTGCAGCATTCTATTGATACATGCTTACAATTTTCTCCTTCGTGACCGTCGCCGCAGTTGGCACATATCTTCTCATTCCTGCAATTCTTTTCTGTATGATTAAAAAGGTAGCATTTTCTACACTGAGAAATGTCGTTATTTTGATATACTGTCAAACATTGCCACCCCAGAAGTATTCTTCTATTATTGTCTTCGAAGATTTTTTTGAATAGCTTTCCAGAAGTTTCCGCGTAGATAGTGTAATTGTTTCTTGATGGAAAATATTTTATAAACTTTACTTGTATGTCTCCACTCTGAATCATATAATTCTGATGTATAAGATCTTCCTCAATTTGCTTTTCATTCGGTTTATCACTACTTTTATAATTTATTATTTTAATTTTTGGATTTAACATTTTTGGCTCAGTAACTTGGTATTTTTCATTCAATTTATTTTGAAGTTCATCTTTCAGTTTATTATGTTGATTCATCAATTTTTATATCAATTCCGCCATTTTTTGAGGTTCTTACACTTTCTATTTGAATGTTCAGAGATGAAAGATTTATTCTCTTACTCAATTCTCTTCTCGTATTATCGCAAGATTGTTTTTCTTTTGGAATAACTGTGATGCATTTCAGCGATTGCCTTTTTAATAGGTATCGTTTGTTTTAAGATTTGTGCGTATGAATTTTCTTTAACTAACTGTTTTTTTTCAACTTCGGCTAGTCTCATGTTAATTCTATTTAATGCTGATGCTATGGCATCCTTCTCAGTAATACTTGCGGTTACTGACAGCTGCTGCTCTTTTAGTTTTAAATTTTCGTTATTGAGCTGACGAATTATTTCCTCCTTTTGTGCTAGTGCTTTCTTCAGGGATCGATTCTCTTCTGATATCTTTTTTACATTAGTCGAATCAGGTCGATTTTCTTCATCTGTGATGCAGTTTGTTTCATTCTCAGGCTTTTCTTGTTGTTGTTCTTCCTCCTTCTTCTTTTTGCGGGTCATGACGCTCTGTATAGTAATTTCTTATGTAGTATGAATCAGGAATAACAGTAAACTTGTCAATTTTACGTCACTCCGAGGTTATATAAATTTGGCCGAAAACGACTGAACATTGTAAAATCCGCTTCACCAATATATCCAGACCCGTATTTTATCCTTATAAATGGAAACTCTTCGCCAAAAGGTTATTTCATGGACTGTTTACCAACCAAATCCTTGACAAGGTAGGACGATATCGTTTGCTTGTTTACTATGTATCATATCAGATGAATGCTAATCTATTTTGAATTATTCCTGGAAGTGACCTTGAAATGACCATCAGATGCCCTTATACTGACTAACTGACCTCTGATTCGGACTTATTAACCAGAGAAACCTCAATGATATACGGTTGGGTTCAACTGTTTATTTTTTTTGAAAAAATGTCCCTGATATGACCTTGAGGTGACCTGCAAATGCACTCATAAAGACAAACCAAAGCCAGACTTGAAATCATCTACCCACTAAGCCATTGTTGTACTGCAAATCGTATAAGTGCCGTAAAAATTGTATATTTGTCAGCTTTTCGCTGTTCTAGATCTCTAGATCACTTTTGTCGTCGTTGGATCTGGCAACCCTGGAACTTTTCCACTATTCGACTTCCTCAAGCTCATCAGCGCTTCTGCTGAAAACTCGCCCCTGGCCCAATAGCTATTATGGGTATAAAAGAATAACTGGTTATATTGACAGGAGTTCCCGAAGCGAAACCAGCGCCAGAACGCACTAACGCAGGCATCATGGCAGTTTATATTTGGAGTTTAGCGGTCGCGTGCCCGCACAGGAAGTGTTAGAATTTCGCGCACAGCAGATCTGCCGGAGTTTCCGGTTTGCTGCCGCCGGATAAATCACCCCGAAGATTTATTCCAAGAGAAGGGATGGTGGTGGTGGTGCATTTTTATGAGCTTGCAAATACGCAGCGGATGTTCTCCGCGAGGGTGCATATCAGCGCACAATCAAACTGTAATGAGCAGATCTGCATAGCGAGAGAGTCATGAGACAAATTGGATCTGGAAGGGTCGTGGTTTTCAAGTTAAAATATTTTCAATTAAAAAAATCATGTTACCCCATGTAGTTTCGCATTTAGATTTCCTTACATGTTGTGGTTTATAATTTCAGAAATCAGAGACGGTTGTAAAACTTCAGGATCTCGGGAAGGAGAAGGAAGGGGGTAGATGGATAATAGACCAAAAAAGCCATAAAGGTGGTATGGCTGGCTCTCATGATTATGATGTTTTTAAAATCGTAGATATTGAGCATACGTATAACGTAAAAAAATAATTAAACATTCACTTGCCAATTAGTCAAAGTTTCAACAGAACATTTCAATGTCACTTAAAGAGTTTTTTTACAGAACTTCGGAGTCGCGGGCTACAAACATCAACGAAACATGCTTTTCGGGGGAAATTTATTATTGGTTATTATTTTCAACTTGTCAAGGCAATACAACTTTTATGAATCTTTTCGGAATTCTAGAACTCGTGGGTTTAAAAAATAGTTGCTCTCCTTAAGGAGCTTCAAATTAGCAAAAGCGTGCTTTTCCTAAGAAAATACGTGAAGTTAGCACAGGGAAAAATACATGTATTTTTCAGTATTTTTTGAAGGATCGCGCCGCGATCAAACAAACACAGGAAAAGTTGACAACACGCAAACGTAGGAAATCGTCAAATACTCATTGTCCTGTTTTTAAGGGAATAAGTAATGTTTCTTTTCGTATATTTTGTGACCCATCACAAAAGAAACATTTACATATGTATTATGAAAAATAGGTAACAAATATCTACCTGCTCGAGAAAATCATACACATTGTTAATAGATCGCAAAGCGAGAAAGAAGGATAAATGTCACATGGTGCTTCTGGGTCCGTAGCTAGAATTAATGTTCTGTACTTACAACCCTTATGCATTCGGAGCCATAACAAGTACTTGCCACAGTAGTATGTTCTCCTCAGTTCCAGTCTAATAAAGATGATTTAGAGCGTGTTCAGTATAAATTTTTACGTCTTGCGGTTGAACTTAAACATGACTGTATATCATATAGCTGACATGTTAGAACATTGGGGCAAAGGCGACTGGTCCTTGAAAGGGTGTTTCGCTTTCAAGATTTCATTGGGAATCAGTCAAATTTTCAAAAACTGCAGAGGTTTTTCTTCTTTAGCATAGTACTGACGTTGTGTGAACATTTCATCAAAATTCGAGCAGTACTTTCCAAATTATAGAGGGTCCTAGAATTATGGAACCGATAGAAAGACCGACGGAAATGAGTGAAATGACTGGTTTGTATGTTGAATATTTGTGAAACGAAATAAAATACGTCCATTTTTTTCATCTTAATCTTTTACTGAAACTTAGAAATTATGTATCAGACAAATGTCCGCATCTAGAAGCCGCGCAAACCTTTTACAAAAATTTCCATAAAAAAGTCATGAGCCGTTAAATCCGGTAACGCTGGTGGCCAGTTGACATCACCAAATCGAGAAATTAAACGTCCCGAAAATATTGTTCGCAAAAGATTCATTGTGTCCCTAGCTGTGTCAAGTTGTAATAAAGAAAATTCGTTGGTTTGCTATGCATTATATGATTACTGGGAATTTAAGTAACTGTTCTAAAATTACGAAGATTGAGGTACAACACTTTGTGAAATTGGGGCCTAAAATTGTTTTGATTTTGATTTAAACATATCAGGGAGATTAAATATATTTACATACTCATAGTTTATTTATAGGATTGGCAGTGCCATCATTGGGCATATAGTGCGATACAGTCAGGATTATTTGGTAAGTGAATTATATTTTTTTTATCAAAATGTGTCTTTTCTAACATCTTTTGGCTGTTGGTATTATTATCGGTTAAATTGGAGATGTTTACTGAGCGAAGATTGTATATAATCACACATCTTCCACTTTGCATGTTATAATAAATTTTGATATACGTCTTGTCAAGATGGTGACTGGGGGGTTAGTTGCTGGGGGCTGAGCAGTCTGGCTTGTCGCTGCAAAGGGCTGTTCAAGTCGCAATAACTCACAAAGCAAACTCTGTTGAACATAAACGTATAAAAAAGGTACTTACTTCACCATTGCTGATTATACATAGTCATCAGCGGATGCGGATCAGGATATTTTTTCGTAAGTTAGCGTGAGAAGTCTTACAAGGTGGTCCTCGTGACAATATTATAACTGAAATCATTTATAATTTTTTTCTTGATCATTATTCGCATTTTTTATAAGGAGCCGCAGGCAGGCAACTACTTCCTAAACAAGAGAAAATTTAAATGATTTCTGAACTGAACAACTGGTGGTGTTTTATATCGCTTCACTAGAGCACTAGTTGAAAATATCGCAGTTCTGTCTATTGCTTTCCTTTTACTTGGAGGAGTCAGTGCACCTTTTATACATCCTTGCACGTGACCATGTATTTGTAAACGTGTAATGGTTTTCTCAAAAAGTAAAACCCATAAAGGAAATTCGACCAAGCATAATTCTCCTGTGTAAAAATTCAACCCCACTGTTTACATAGTGTTTGTGGTCAGTGAACTCGCCCTTTCTTTCAAAAAGATACACTCCGATGATGGAAGTAGGAGGAATTTAAGCCGGTCAGCAATGCAGTGTCGCCAACACAAAAGCTCAACACTGCTCTAATATTTGCTTTTCATATCTTCTGTTTACCGTCGTTGGTAAGGGATGTCCACTTCTCACAAAAGGCGTTGCAGATGAGGAAAGGGTGGACACTGTTTTCCATTTTTTTCAGCCGTATAAGAAATGGGGGTTCTACTGGCATCCATATTGTTTGGTGCAATATTTACGCTGGGTTCGAACATTCGCAAGTTGAAAAGCTTTTATCTTGGAAAGCTGTGCAACAAACAAGAATTGATTATTCATTAGATGTTTGTCGTCATTATGAAGGCTGATAGTTAGTTTTACAGTCTCTTTGTCTAATTAGATGGGTCATTTTGAAACGCTGTGACAAAATTGTTCTCTCGAAAAGTTACCTAAAGTAATTGTGTGTGTGTGTGTCAAAATATTGGCATTGGAAACTGGAGTCCATTTGCCACAAAATGTTGTCAATGGATTTATATTATCTGATCATTGTGAGAGACGGTAAGAAAGAAAGACAAGGAGTGGATATAACTGAATAGTTACGAATTCCAGACAAGGTTTATTTTATATAGTAATATTTGCCTTTTTAAGGAATTGAATTAGCGCTAAATAAATTTTTATATCCGGAAAGGATAAAATGGTAGTCAGACTTAAAGGTAGTTGGAAGCCAAGTTTAATCATCTGAGCGATTAATTGGTTGGAGATATTGGTGTAAAGATTACAAGCAAAAAATATGTGATTTAGATCGGCTATAGAAGATTCATCACAAGCACAATTTGGGGACACCTATTCGATGAAGATGAGCAGGAAAGCAACCATGACCCAATCTCAATCTCGTTATAATTGTGGAGAATCTTCTATTCATATAGAAGAGATCTATGTGGGGAATTATATTGGGAAGAGGCGGATGAATAAGAGCATGATGATTTCGAGAGTTTACTACAAAGTTGGACCAGATCAAATCCCATCTTTTCTTGATGTTACCTCTGATCTCTATGAATAAATCAGAAAAAAGTGCCACATGGGTAATCGTACTAGTGTGAATTGCATTTTTTGCAGCTTTATCAACCATCTCGTTGCCTCTGATGCCAGCATGCCCTTTTACCCAAACAAAATTTATCTTTGCTCTTTTGGCTTGATAAGCGACGAGTAAGTTTCTGATTTTGCATAATAAAAAATTATCATGTGATCTAACAGGATTTTGTTTAATTGCCTCTAAGACTGATCTCGAATCTGTAATAATTGTTGCATGATTAATATTTTGCGAAAGGCACCAGAAAATCGCCTGTAGTACCGCATAGGCTTCTGCTGTAAATATGGAGCACAGGTCAGGAATCCTGTATCCCTTGCAATAATCTTTTTGTGGGACGTAGAACGCGCACCCAGTACCCATCTCACTTTTGGAGCCGTCGGTATAGACGACAGTGTGGCAATTGAGATCTTCCAATCGGCAGATAGAACAGACCTATTGTAGTAACAGTTTTCGGTATATGTAGGGATTGTGATGCTTGTTTCATTAAGGAAAACTTCATAAGGGCCAACATATAACGGGTAATTATCCATAGGATGAATTAAATTATCGAGATGACTGGTCTCTACAAAAGCTTCAGCTAGCAGTGGTGAGGATTTTTTTTTTCCAGTACTTGTTAGTCAAGTCTGTAGTTACTAATTGTGATATCTTATTAAGCAAGTATTTGTTATAGGTTCTGTATTTGACAACAGCCTTCTCTGCAAAGTACCTTCTTCGTAATGCAAGAGGAGGTTCCCTTGCTTCAGCTAAGATTGCTGGACATGGTGTTGATTTCATGACTCCCATGCAAATTCTCAAGGCCTGGTATTGTATTCGGTCAATTTTAGTTAGGTGAGACTTAACCGCGGAACCGTACAGCACACAACCATAATCCAATACGGACCTTACGTAAGAATGGTAAAAAATAAGCGCTATTTTAGGATCTGATCCCCATTTTTTCTTTGTGGTGCACTTAAGTATGTTAATCCCTTTTTCAGCTTTTGTTTTTAAGTACTGAATATGCTTGCCCCAAGTGAGCTTACAATCCAGCACTACAGAATTATTTTACTGAATTGATCAAAAATCTGTATGGAATTTAGATTCGGTCCCAAAAGGTCTAGTTCGTTATCTACTGTTGTCTGATTTTCTGGCTACAGCAAATTAAGCTATTTGTTTTTTGAGGCAGACGCTTATATTTCGAACGGTTACACACCCGACCGTAAACTCCTTCAACGCGCATGCGTTGTCAAAAAGCTAGTTTCAAACGGGTTAAAATTTTGATTATATTAGAACACATTTTTCTTGAGCCACTCTGAAAAGTTCCTTGAATTCACTTCCATTGTAAAGAGGTACCGTTACATTCATGTAATTATTGTTTCTTTTTCGATCATGAAGCAGTATGTGCAGAATATTTGACTCTTCGGTCTCTTGATCAGTCGCCGTGCGCTGTGCGGGTTTGAATCCCGTTCCAAGAGAAATTTTTCTCTTGGCTATGGATGTTGTGATTGTCCGTAGGTGGTAGGCGGTCTCTGACTGTCGAACGCGGAGGTACCACCCGGCGGATCTCGTAGGAGGAGCCCGAATGTGTGCATGTTTCATGCACACGTGTTCCCTCGGCAGAGTCCGTGTGGCGTTTTTCTAATACCTCAAGTTTTGTTAAGTGAACGGTTAGAGCTCCACCCCAAGCTAATAAACTATATCGCAATCTAGACTGCACCAGAGCTTGGTCAATAATTTTCATGGTCTCTTGATCCAGATAATTACTTAGATATTTTATTTTAAATAACAGATGTCTCAAGTTCAAGGTAATATGATCAATATGATAAATCCATTTCATGTGGAAATCCAAAAGTACGCCCAGATATTTGATTTTGTTGGTAGATTCTATTTTAACGATTTCGTGAGTACTTTCTGGATTTTGTTTGATCTCAATAACAATATAATTAGGAAGCCTTCTATTATCATTGGAAAACGGCATAATAATTATTTTTATGTTGTGCCTGTTATACAATAGCTAAAGATGTATGGACATTATATTTTATTCTTGTAAAAACATGTAACATTAGTTGTTGAGTTGTTTTGTTTAATTTCAATTTGCTTTTATAGAAAACCTGTGTATCTGCGTTGTGTCGTGTCCCCGCGCTTTACGGAAATATATTTTTCATAGATGGTGCTGTGTGGACCAAAGGCATTTGATCCGCACCTGATTTTTCTAATGATTTTTTCCTTGTATCTACCGAAGTTTAACGAAATTATCTACCGATTTCATTTCGGGTTTTTTGGTTTGGCTCATCGGTCATAAATATTACTGAAGGTCTTTAGTAGAAAATGCTTGACCTGAAGACAAGTAGAACAATAGAAAAATCAAGTCAAGTCAAGCATTACCGTTTCAAGTAATTTTATTTTCAAATCCTTTTCATTTCGCATGGCTATTACGTCCACTCATTTCAGTGGTCATTATTACTTCATTTTACGTTTGATATAATATATCTTATCTATATTATTACTCTATGCGGATGTCATTGTGATTCTAGATGATCTCAATATAAATTTGTTGATTAATTCATCGGCTACGGATATTATGCTAGTCTTTCAATTTGAAACAGGTTGTAGATGCACCCACAAGAGTTACTTGCCTCTCACAAACACTGATAGATGTTATTATCTGCTCAGATGGAGAAAATGCGAGAAACTGCAATGTTGTACCAGTTCATGAATTATCTGATCGTTCAGCTGTTGTTTGTCACCTCCATAAAACGTTAAGCAACCAGACGCAGAGGTTTCACACGTTTAGGGACTTTCGTAACTTTAATGAACGTACCTTTTATGAGTTATTTCATTGGGATGATATTTTTCAATTAAATAGAGTTAATGATATGGTAAGATTAGTAAATAACAACATACTAAATTTATTTGATAATTGTGCACCTAGAGGACATTTAGAGTTACTAAGCCACCAGCTCCTTGGCTGACATATAATATTAAAATGATTAATAAGGCCAGAGGTAAAGCTTATCCAAGGTTTGAAAAAAGTAAGTCAATTGCCCTCTAGAACTATTATAAAGATTTATGCTGCTGCTGCTCTTCGGAGAGAGAAAAAGGCTTATATGGAATACATTCTATCTGGGAGGAGCAGTAAAGCAATATGAAGTTCTCTTAGGAAACTTAGTATAATTAAGTCCTCTTTTAGACCATATTAAATTTATTATCAATCACGCCATAGCAACATCCTGTTTCCCTGATGCTTGCAAGCAGGTCATCGTCATGCCTATTCCTAAAGTAGTGATTCCCACGTCTGTACGCAACATAGACCAGTCAGCTTACTTCCCGCATTTTCGAAGCTTTTGGAACGGGAAATGAAGATACAAATATCTGAGTATATTTTCAGTAATGAAATAGTTCCATCAATGCAGTCAGGATTCAGGGAAAACATAGTACATCAACGGCTCTAGCCAGTATCACTGATGATGTTATAAGAGGCCTTGATCAAGGAAATGCCTCTTGTTTAGTTCTGCTAAATTACACAGAAGCTTTCGATATGATATACCCTGAAATTTTGCTGCTTTAGCTGTCTTAATATGGTTTTACTCACGCTGCAGTCAATTTGATACGTTGTTATTTATCAAATAGAAGTCGAAAGATCCTATCAGCTCCGAAAATGTCACAGTCAACTGCTATAAAGTTTGGTGTTCCTCAAGGTTCCATTTTGGGACCTTTACTTTTGTCTCTCTATATATCGGATTTTCATCAGAATGTCCATAATTGTACAATCCATCACTATGCCGATGATACTCAAATTTATTTTAGTTTTCAACAAAAAGATTTTAAAGTGGCAGAGGCATTGCGCAACGAAGATCTAACAAGGCTAGTAGACGTCTCGTGCTCGCATAACTTAAAAATTAATCCATCCAAATCTTCAGTTATGGTTTTCGGCTCAAAAGACAAGAGAACATCAATCGAAACGGAAATTAACCTTAAAATCTATGATAGCCGGCTTCCAATAATGAATGAATGTAAAAATCTGGGACTCTGGATTGACACAGAGCTAAAATACAAAAAGCTTGTAAATTTGTTATGCAGTGCATCATACTGCATTTTGAAGCAGTTTTATCCGCATAGGCAAATAATGTCTACTTCAGTAAAGCTGAAACTGTGTGAAACATTGAGTATGTCAAAGATCAGTTATTGTGAGACTGTATATGGCCCCACTCTATGATACAGTGAATAAAGCAAATTCTGAAATCGTGTGTCAGATTTTCTTGCGGAATACGAAAGTTTGATCATATTTCTTATAAATTTAAGGAACTTGGTATTCTGCGGATTAAAGGCATGCAAAAACTCCTCTTATTGACACTCACACATAAGATGTTACCTACCAAAAAAAACACGATATTTGCATAAAACGTTAGCACGATGTAGTGACATAAATCAAGTGAATACAAGGAATAGAAATATGTTAGTCATACACTTACATTCTGAGGCTGCCTACAAAAAATCATTTACCTACAACGCAATTAAATTATATAATGATCTGCCTGTTACATTCCAAAATTATTCCCTTTTTACTTTTAAAAAGAGGCTTAAACTAAAACTACACGCCGAGGTATGATGATGAACACAAAACCCTGGAAATATGGACTATTCTTGTAATTGATTCTATTGTTTTTTTGGTGTTATCAATTAGTTAGTAATAATTGAGAATTATGCATATATCTCTTTTGGTTGAATGTGTTCTTGTATTATTTTTTTATGTTCTCTCAAAGGTTAAGATGAAAAACGGTACTATTAGCGACACTTTGCCTTTTTGTACTTTGTACGAAGTAAAGCCCATTTATTATTATTATTATTATTATATGTGATATCTGACAAGAGAGAAACAAGACGTTCTCCCCTTTTTTATTCGTTGTTAGATGTCCCGACGTGGTTCCAAGAGAAATCGTCGTTAGTTTGGAAAACATCCACTTCAAAGGTTCAAACTATAATTTAGCTGGATAACTGCAATAGCAAAGCTATGCAAATAACGTTCCTCTATCTGTTTGGCGTGGCTATGTTCCTGTCGCTGGAAATACTCCGGTAGGCAATTAACGCTAGCCGGTGGTCTGCCGGCCTGTTTGGAAGCCTTCCAGCTGGATAACAGAGCTGTGCTTTATACACCTACTGTGTTAAATTAGACCACTCAGACATACACTGTCTGCTGTTCGTGTGTGTCCACATTAGGCGTCACGCGAGCTTCTGTGGTAAAGTCTGTAAAGGTCGGTCAACACATAAAGGACTTGAAAAGTGGAGTTTGCAGAATGGCTTGGTGGTATTTTACAGGCTTCCAAGCTTTCTATAACCAAGTTTCGTAAAATAAATTTAAGGTATAATGAAGTTTTCATCGAGTATTGCTGTCCCTCATGAACTCTTATGAAAATGCTCGCTGAAAAACTAGAATCGAGAGATCTCAGTATTGCTATATACTACGCGATCCTTTGGAACATCCGAGGGACTACTGGTTTGTTTCGAAGCTACCGGGCGAACAAAGTTTCTGAGTATACAGGGTGTCCCGAAAAAAGTGTGCAATATTCTACCAGCGGTTTCTAGAGGTTAAAATAGGAAGAACAGTTTATATAAACATAGGTCGACAAACGTCCCCTAAGGGCGCTACGGTCTTTTAAAGGGGCTCCCCTGAAGAGATGGTTTTTCCTTAATATTTCCGAAACGTGTTGAGATAAATACATAAAATTTGGTATTCTAGCCTAGTTTTTTATGCTGGATTTAAAAATATTAACAATTTTAGACAGTTTTGTTTGGAAGCGTATGTAACAGGAACAGACTCAGGTTATTTTAGCCCCAAAATGTTTGTGTGATTCTATTTTTGAAATTCAATTGTAGAATTTAAAAATTTAGCGTTTTCTACATAAAAAAGGTACTCTTATTGAATATCGATAAATTTTGCCATTTTTGAATAAAATCAAACTAAAAAATTTGTCACATGATAGGAAATGTACTGCGAATTTAAATGAATTGTTGAATAATTAGCCATGGCAACGAAAAAAATAATTTAATAATTGGTAAATATTACATAAATACATATTTCTATTGCAACATAGCTAACATTTAGGCAAAAACAAAAGAAATAAATTTTTTCTACGAACGAAATTTAAATTTGTTTAAAAAAGAAGACATACAGTTGGATATACTTAAAACTAGTTTTACAATAAGTGTTCAAATAAATTCCCATTTTGTTGGATAGAGAGTCTACCTCGACGAACTAATGATTGCGTAGCCCGAAAAGTGGAAAACCTTTTTCTTCTTATTTCATTTGCAGCCTGATGGATTTTTTGAAGTAAATCTTCTTGAGTATTTACTTCAGTCGAGTAAACTAGGTCTGTTAATGACCCCCAAAAATAGAAATCCAATGGATTTAGGTCAGGTGAACGAGGCGGCCACGCTATAGGACCTCCTCGCCCTAAGCACCTGTCTGGAAAATTGACATTCAACCAATTTCGAACATTGCGTCCAAAATATGCAGGGGCGCCATCATGTTGAAAAAACATATTTTCTTGAAACTGCTGGAGCACATCCAATGATATTATATCCATGGGCTCACTCTGAAGAAAGTTCAGATACACCTCTGAATTAAGACGATTGGGAAGTACAATAGGCCCAATTACTTGATCCCCAATTACTCCTGCCCATAAGTTCAATGAAAATCTATGTTGGAAATTTGTACGGCGAACAACTTTTGGATTTTCACCTGAGCAGTGATGCATGTTATGGAAATTAAAAGCACCATTCCTAGTAAATATTGACTCATCCGACCATAATATTCTAGGAATAGTGTTTTCATTTGCTAATATCCACTGGCAAAACTCGATTCGTGGTAAAAAATCTGCCTCCGTTAAATTCTGCACCCGTTTAAAATGATAAGAATGTAATCCTTGCATTCTTGTCATTCTTCCTATCTAAAATTATTATTTTTAGGATAACTATCAAATAGGTATTCATAAATTTTTCTTACTATTGATTGAGGTACATCCATAATTTCTGAAACATTTCGTATGCTTATTTGCGGATTATTTTCCAACATATTTAAAGCAATATCATACGATGATTTCCCAGTGGCTTTCCTGAGCCCTGCATGCGCTGAAAACTTCCATGGTTTGACAAATTCCGGTGAATATCAGTTAACATTCGACGTCCAGGTACTATGCGATTGGGAAATTTTCTTTGATATTCTCTTACGGCTGCCAATGAACTGCCATTGCAAAACCCGTACACAAAATGCATGTAAGTCAGTTCTTTGTCTGTAAATCTCGGCATTTTAAATCGATTTATTGAAAATTTTGATTTTAATCTAGTAATTTTACACGTCAAAATAAGTCATAACAAATCAAAATAACTTTTGTTTGCAGTCATGGCTAACTATATATAATCAACAATTAATTTAAATTCGCAGTACATTTCCTATCATGTGACAAATTCTTCAGTTTGATTTTATTCAAAAATGGCACAATTTATCGATATTCAATAAAAGCACTTTTTTATGTAGAAAACCCTACATTTTCATATTCTAAAATTGTATTTCAAAAATAGAATCACACAAAAATTTTGGGGCTAAAATAACCTGAGTCCGTCCCTGTTACATACGCTTCCAAACAAAACTGTCTAAAATTGTTAATATTTTTAAATCCAGCATAAAAAACTAAGCTAGAGTACCCAATTTTACGTCTTTATCTCAACACGTTCAGGAAATATTAAGGAAAAACCATCTTCAGGGGAGCCCCTTTGAAAGACCGTAGCGCCCTTAGGGGACGTTTGTCGACCTATGTTTATATAAACTTTTCTTCCTATTTTAAGCTCTAGAAACCGCTGTTAGAATATTGCACACCTTTTTTGGGACACCCTGTATAATTACTTTATCTTATCACGAATAGAGGGCCTCAAAACCTATCGAATGAACCCTATATATGTGGTCCGAAATTGTATAGTTCAGGACATATTTGCAATTTTGTGAAATTTCGAAAAAAAAAACGGGATAATGAACCTTCAATCGCAATTACAATTAAACCATTAATTTTAGGGTTATGTTTTTCTTCTGAGATGAGCAATGATTATGTCACTTTTTGCCAGAGCTTATTAGAAATCAACGCAAAAAATTCATTCTTTTGTGAAAAATCTCTTCCATCCCTCAACTTAGGAGGGCGGTAAAAAAATTGGGGTTGTATTTCATTATTCATTTTATTGTAAAAACTATTTCAATCCATGTACAATAAACCCTGAAAATTTCAGCTTGCTACGATGAGTGTAAAGATCACATTCGTTGTTGTGATGCGATAAACGTAAGAAACGCAATAGAATCCTTACCACCTACAAGTACAGAACCTATTGTGTTTAGCCGCTCTTCATGGCGACTTACCGACAAATGTGGAAGATAATTTAGTTTAACTAACTTTTAAAGAACATGTTCGAAATGGCCTCCATTATTTTCTATACACAAGTGACACCTTCTAATAAAATTGTCCTTTAGTCTTTGAAATGAATTTGCGTTTTCCATAACTTTTATTTTTGCTTCATCAATTTTCTGCCGCAGTTGGTGTACATTTGTATATTCAGAGATGTATAGATTATCCCCTTATAAAGTCCCCATATAAAAAAATCTACAGGATTTAAATCGGGTGACCTTGGAGGCCACCTCTACCTATCCACCGCCAAGGAAAGGCAATGTCTAAGTAATGCCGTACATCCCGTGCAAAGTGGCATGGGGCAATGCATATGGTCCGATTAATTTCTTGTTGAGTACTCCAGCCCATAAATTAACGCCGAACTGACGTTGAAAGCTGTGTCGGAGAATAGCGTGTGGATTTTCCACGCTCCATGAATGGAAATTGTGTATGTTGAATATTCTATTTCTGGGGCCGAAACTAGGATAGAAGGTTCGGTTGAACATCCAATTTCTCAGTATGGAAAATTACATTATCATCGGAGAGATACGTTTGTCGCGTGCCCGGGCATATCCCGGTCTCCAGCCAGCACCCAGTAGCATCCGAGCTGCCGTTTTCCTGTCTCCAGCACGGCCGTCGCTGCTCCGTCAATTGTTCGGGGTTGCACGGAGGGTGATCCCGGGAAGACAATTGCCGGCCGTTTGTCGCCGACCGTCAACTGTCACCAGGCGACGTGATGGTCCGCTGAGCGGTGGGCGACTCCCAACCCAGCCAAGGCCATTGTCATCTCCGCGGGGGTTGACGATATCACCCAACATACAAACATCCTGGTGGGGCCTGGGGCAGTTGCGTCGCTCCAAAAGGAAGGATGATGCATGGTTTTAAACTGTCGCCGCGAAATTCGATATGGGATGAGTTTATCATAATTGTTTTCCTCGTGGAGGGTTTTAAAATACTATCAAATTTACAGAGGGGTGATGATGGTGAACTTATTTAGACAGGACGATCAATTGAAGCATTGTCAGGGGATTTATCGAGAGTTATTGTGAACTTAGGAAGTGGGAGGGTTTTATACCGTTATACAATTTTCTCCAAGAGACTTTCGCAACGAAAGATTTATAAATTCTAGATTGACACATTTATACAGGGTGACTTCGAAGTTGAGTCATTTATTTTAACAGTGAGTAGATCTGATCAAAAGAAATGTTTTTTCCTTTAACATTTTTCTGGTAAAATTAAAGTAATAAAGTTATAGCCCTTTAGAAGTTTGAGTACCGCCCTGTCTCAATAATAATATTATGTGCTCGTGTTTGGCAACAACGGATATAATCCGCTTTATCGGTTCATCGCATCGGAAACAAAGAAGCGAAAGAATTTGAAACGCTTATCACGATGTTTTTACTACAATTTTATTCAGTTGTATTCAGTCAATGTGTCAGTCGGTAACGCGTGAGTGAATAGTGGTGTTTGCTGCGTAACTCAAACGAAATAAAAAATGGCACATGTTTACGAAAATGGTGTAATTGTGGACATGATTCTTATTCAAAAGCAGCCGCGGCATCACGGATTTATGCGGATCGGTTTCCCAATCGAGTGCAACCAACCCCTCGTGCCCTTGTGAATGTAGTACAAAGGGCTCGTGAATCAGGTGACTTAAGACCTCACAGGGGAGGGCATGCCGGTGCTCCAAGACCGCACGATCAAATACAGGTCCGCACTGAAATACTTGTCGGGAGGATACTTTATAAAACAAGGTAAAATTTTTTTTTACTTTTTTTTTATTTTTACACACATTTTGGTTTATCTTCCTTCTACAATCATTATCTGAAAATTAATGACTCAACTTCAAGGTCACCCTGTATAGTAGAAAATATGTACTACAAAGATTCTAGTTTTTTTACTAGGATAGTTTTCAAGTAGTATGGTAGAAAATATACACCGGAAAGATTCTAGTTTTTGCCAGGATACTTTTTAAGTTAAATCTAATGTGTAGTATACCGGGTGCTTCAAATTCGACCCTCACCATTGGGATCTCGGAAAAGGTAAGATACGAAGTCATTTAACTAAATGCTGCTCAGAAATTCCCGAAATTTAAAGTACTTCCGAAGACCGAATTTTCACAAAATCGTTTCATTTTTTTCCTGACTCTATTTGTTGTAGGATTTCAAAATGAATCGCACATTAGTATTGCCACTTTTTCTCCTCTATTGTCCTTCCAGCATCAACTTAATTTTTTCTTATGAGCGCCATATTGGATTTTTGCACAGATCAACAGAGTTTTTAATAACGATTCCAAACAAGGTATAACGTATTGAAATTGCTAAGCCCTGGTTATTAAAAAAAAAAGAATTCCATGGGTAGACTTTTAAATTCATTTGTTTCGTATAGCAGATTCGTCCCAAAATCATTTCTATTCTTTCCTGATTTTATTTGAGATGGGATTTCAAAATATATTCCATGTTATCATTGCTACTTTTTAACCTCTTCAAGATGGCGTAGACAAATTTTCAATTCGAGGTTTCTTCTTTCGACTTTCATCACCAACTTTGTTACTTCAAATGGATGCTATATTGGAATTTTGTACATTTAAATACTACTAAGAATAATTATTATTTTAATTAAATATGTGAAATTAATCGTGACATAAATAAATATATTACATTTATAACTAAATGCAGAATCTAAAATTGAGCTCGATTGCACAAAATTTCAATATGGAGTCCATAAGAAAAAACAAAGTTGATGATGGAGATCGAATGCAGAAACGTCCAACTCATAATCTAGCTATCTCTTCTTCTAGAGGAGAAAGTGACAACGCTAATATGCAATGTATTTTAAAATCTCATTTCAAATAAAACCAGGGAATAAACGATTTTGCGATAAATCTAGTATACGAAATCTGATAATTTCAAGGTATACCTAGGAAATTTTGTTTTTTGAACTAACTAGGTTTGTCAATTTCCATGTATAGCATATACACATATGTAAGTACATATTACATATTTTTGGATTCAGAATTAAAAACTCTATTAATCTGAACAAAATCCAATATAGCGTCCCTCTACAATTAAATTCAGAAAAAAACCAAAACGATTTTGGGAAAGTTTGGTATTTTCCGTCTGACTCCGGAAGCACTTTGAATTTTGAAACTTTCTAGGTAGCATTTTGTTAGTTACCTGAGTTCCCAACTCTGCGCCCATTTAAGAGACTTCGTATCTCTTACCGTTCCCGACATCGCAATGGTCGAATATGAAACATCAGGTATATACTAAAAAAAAAAAAAATGGACCAGTTGAAGACAACACTAGTAACGATAAGCCAATCTGACCATTTAGTTACTCGACATACCTCATATTTATTTATTTAGCAACACCTAACAGCTGAAGCCAATTGAATACAGTTATAAATAGAGAACAATGCGTATAAGTGCAAGGTATGTTTAGAGAAAGCAGCTACTCGTAGACTGAAAAAGACCTAAAAATAGAACTTGAAGGAAAATGCATTTCATCAGGTATACCAACCCTCCACACAATAATCAAACCGAGATAAGCATTAACGAAAATCGATATTAATGACTCCCAAAGTCGAACATAATGGAAATACCATATATCTAAACTATTATTAACTGACTAATGACGGACAAAATTCCAGTAGTCAAAGCTGCACTATTTTGTGACGCTAATCTTGGAACGATGAAGTCAAGTTGTTCCAAGAGGACAGTAAAATCTATGCCAGGGACCAGATTGAATATTTTTGTGGGAGCTCTCTAAACTACAGATGTTATGCCTCACGATCAGTTCACTCTAAGAAAGGCCAATCTCAGTATATCTTGCGACTGGGATATACCCATCCTCTGCGTATGAAGGATATTTGAGAAAATTTCTCTGAAAGGACCATAAGGCCGTGTTTTTTAGTCGCAGGTTTCAGTCTTAAGTTATAGTTAAATATGAAAAAGCATTTTCAATATCATGTTTAGAGTAAAATGGTTAAGTTAAACCAGAAGGCCATCTATGAGTTAACTATTGAGGCTGTGATTAAAAAGCAATACCTGACGTTTGTTGACACAGGCGTTCCGTTTATTCAAAAATTCACAAATTCAAATCAATTTATCGATAAATACAAATTAAAGCTGACATATGATTATGAATTATGACGTGATTGCGTATAGCATAGGCGAAGAGGCAAGAAGGACAAAAATGATCCATCATCGGCCGAATTACTTTGACGAGTTTGACGACCTGGATTTCCTTGCTAGATGTGGTGTTTCAAAAAGGACTGTTGGAACAGAACTTTTTTCTTACCAGGAATAGCCGTATTTCTTTGAAGACCTTTATATTTGGGTCGTGGACTATCGAAGTGATGCTAAAGAAAGTGACAAACACGATATTGTACAAATATCTACAAAGTTAATTGTAGTTTTAGCATATTTCTTGACCAATGTAAAGGTCACATTGCATATGCCAACTTCTCTATCATTATTTCTATAATCCCTTCTATAGAGTCTAGGTACCACTAAACATTTGTACAAGCAAAGTTTGAAATGCCTTATTTATTTTGCTTGAAAAAGGTTTTAATAAAATTTCATTAAAAAAGGACGAACTGTCAGGTATGACAGGTATGACGGCAAGACACAAGACACAGATGCTGGGCACACAAAACGCACAGAACACGATATATAAGAACCGTAGATGCAGAATTGCGATATAAATATACTAAGTGACATATAAATCCGAACACCCAGTTTAAATGGTTTTATTTTAATAAAATTTTGTATAAGTACTTAATGAAGCATAATAAGTAAATGATAAAAATTTCAAAATGATTGCACTGCTTTAAAGCCCTTTGACCTTTAATAATGTGTGGATGCACCCTGATGTGCTACGCATTCTCCAACGCGCCTAGGCATGCTTCTGATCAGGTGGTCAATGTCCTCCTGTGGTATCTCATTCCAGGCAACCACCAACTCCTCTCGAAGTGCTTCTAGAGTCTGAGGAGGACGTTGCAAATTGAGCAATCTCCTACCCATCATGTCCCACACGTGCTCAATTGGGGATAAGTCGGGAGATCTTGGTGGCCATGGTAACAATGTGACATCATTATGTTGAAAGAAGTCTATTGTGACTCTTGCAACATGTGGTCGGGCATTATCTTGTTGGAAAGTTGGATCTGCCAGGGTGTCAAGATAGGGTAAAAGATGGGGTTCTAGAACTTCTTGGATATAACGCTGCGCGTTCATGTTACCTCTGATGAAGATTAAAGGTGACCTGGAACCATAAGCTATAGCACCCCAAACCATAACTCCAACAGTGTGATGAACATGTCTTTCAACAAAAAACTGTGGATTCCTCCTTTCACCACGTCGCCTTCTAACCCTGGCACGACCATCGTGCATGCCTAAACAAAATCGAGACTCGTCACTAAAGACAATACTGTTCCATTCCTGATCCCAGAATGACCGTTGTCTGCACCACTCAAGGCGATTACGTCGGTGTTCTCGAGTTAAAGGGAGGACCCAGTGTGGCCGGTATGAAAACAAGCTAAAACTTCTCATTCATCGGTAAACACTTCGCATGCCAATAGGTCTTCCGTGTTCTGCAAACCATTCATTTGCAATGGACCTGGTAGTGGAGAAACGGTCCCTTAAGGAAAATAATCTTAGGCGGCGATCTTCACGGTCTGCTGTTCTACGGCGGCGTCCAGTGCCCCTTGCTCTTTGCGTACGGCCTTCTCGAAGCCATGCTTGACAACACCTAACCACAGTGTCTACACTTCTTTGCACTCTAACTGCAATTGCCCGAAAAGAAGGTCCAGCTTCCCGAAGTCCCACTATACGGCCCCTATCAAACTCACTAAGTTGACGAAATCGTACAGGTCTCAGTACTCTAGGCATCGTAACCGATCGTAAAGGATGTCAAGAACCAAAATCCGCCAACATTGATTCTTTACTGCGGCTGAAATATTCATTTTTAGAGCGTTAGTGAATTAAAAAAAAACAGTACAAAAACCGGAATGTCCAACTGATAAGGCTGAAAATTTTTTCACTTGTTATTTACAGTAAGATAAATACATTCACCAACTTTTATTAAAATAAAACCATTTAAACTGGGTGTTCGGATTTATATGTCACTTAGTATATATTTGTATGATGAGCTGTTGGTGAGTTAACTGGCGCTGTCAAAATACTTGAATAACGCATTTGGAGGCAACCACAAGTAAACTTCCTGGGTATTGTAAACTAACCAGAAAGTTAACTTGCGATTGATAAACCGGGGTAAGCGGTCAATGAAAATTTTATGATCAGGATACCAGACCAGGGATCCATCCTCAAGCTTAGATTTTACAGAAGCATAGTACAATATTTTCATTGTGAAGGAGTTATTGAAATCCCCAGTATTTCTGACAATAAAGCAATCCGATTTTCACCTATTGGTTGGACGACTGCTTCTCGTTCTGATTGTACGTGTTTTCAAAAATGTATAACTTTCATGCTTTCATTGAGTTTTAAGAAATTTTTCTGTTCTTATGCACTTAAGCAGTGTCCTTTGTCACCTAAAAATTGGCTGGTAAAGCCTGTCCTGTGCAAACTCCCAGAGAAAAAATCTACTTAAGACGTTAAGCTTACTCCTTTAATTCTGGTATGAATTAAAATAGATTCGGTAGTTTTATTCATTTCACTTTTTTTCAGTGCATTTGGCATTCAGTTTCAGATATAGAAAAGTTTAGCTATGCGACTACCGGCGATCATACATCCCGCACCTAAACAAGTGACGGCAAATCGTCTATAACGGCGGCTCATACGATATGTGCTCTTTGATATATTCTCGTATGTCTGAAGCAGCGAGCTTGGGTGCTCAGCAGCGGGCCTCCCATGGTGTCGAATGCACCGACGACCAATGGCGCCCCGTGCGCGCTTTTGTTTTTGGAAAAAACGTCGAGGTAGGCGGCGCCACAAGACGCCGTTGGCCCCCCTCCCGGCCCCCCAACGCGACTGCAACTGCTGCAAGCAACTGGCCCCCCGTCTATATCAACGCCGATCTTGCTGAGAAGTATAGCGCGGTAATTGTGGTCGGACTATGGGAAACCGGTTGCTGTAGTTGCAGTCTGGAAGGTGATCAGAGACACCGTGGATGTGCAATGAACATGCACCTAGATGTAATTCAGAGATATCGCTGCCGGTTTCAGTACGCGTTTCTTTTTTTTATTTTTAAATTGTGTATGGGGTAGTCAATCCATGTTAGGGAATAGCCCTAGGAAATCCTAATCACGAAAGTTCCGGGATTTTACAGGAATTTGAATCGGACTGAGGAGCTGACACTGCAATACCTTGTCATTGTTCTTCCTTCTTCTTTGGGACTAAGTATATATAAACTTTTTGACAAAATATATATGAATTTGAGTTATGTTTAAAACTCCAATTTCCGTTCGTTGTAATAAAAATCGTTTTGATTGTGACCAGTGAATATCACTACTTATGCGCCGTTTTTTATGTAAATCCTAGAAAGTCCCGATCCGCTAGAATTCTTCGACAGCTGCCCCGAAAGTCTCGGTTTTCTGTACCTACAGGTTTTGTATTGCCTAATTCTTCGGGAGAACGGATCATAAGCTAATGCCGCGAAATTGATCTTACATTCATATAAAACAGATTTGAGTAAAAGGTAATAACAATACTTCAAAGGAACAATGGTCAATAATATGATAATGCTTCGTAAACCGAAGGTGTGAAAATTGTATTTTAAAGCAATCGACATAATTTTTACCTATCCAATCTAAGCCAGATAAAGTCAAGTATTTTAGCCCATGTATTTTTTACGATATTGAGCTATCAAAAAAGAAGTCAAATAGATTAATTAAATACTTCCCATAGTGTTTTTGCCGATAGAACTAAGCGCCCATGCAGCAAGTCACTGAGCATTGTCTGAATGATTTTATTTTTGATTGGAATTTCATGTTTTTTTTAAATACAATATTTCCCGATGATAGTGGTATATGCTAAGGAACCTGGGTACATCTCACAGGGTAGTATACCTAAATCTATTTTCAAATTACTCAAATAAGCAAATTATTAATCTCAAAGTGCTTTTCAACCAAGCGCTCTCCTTGCCCCTCCTATAAATTCGCCCTTGACTGAGAAACGTTGATTCACGAATTTTGAGGTATTTTAGTCCTTTTAAAATCTTTTTGTCTACTCCCAAAAATCACAAGGAGCTCTAAAAAGGTACCGAGCTGGTTGGATACGTTTTGAAATTCTTTATGTTTTGCACATAACTCCCCTGCCATTACACCGATTTTCAGAACGTGTAAAGCCTGTTTATTCTTAGTATAATAGCACTTGGTGTAAGAACTTTGTCAAAATCCCAGTGGAACTTTCTGAGTTACAGAGGGGCCAAGGATTACCGAACACGCGACTAGTAGACATCCAGACGCAGCCAAATATGTATAAGATATACATGTCATACGGCAGCCTAACAAGCAGTTTTTTTAATTTGAAATGTTGTACATATTCACTTTTAATAAAAAAAGCTTAATTCCATTCATATCCATAAACCTATCTATTGTCAGCTGCCTGGTCAATATTCCTTAACTTGACCCTATAATCGGAAAATACTGGTGTAATCTCCATTATGTTTAAAAAATTATAAAATTATTACTTACATATTAAATTGAAAATTGTAAAGGCGACATGCATATGCACCCTCATAAGGAAGACCTGTAAGAATTTCATAATGTAAACTTTTTGAATTATGTTTTGGGTTTGTTCTAGCTTAGATCGCGTCTGGGGGCGCCCGGAAAGGGTTTTTAAACAGCGTCCGGGGATTTCTTGGATGCTTTTTGAGGGGAATCTTGTGAAACGTAAAACGCGCGACCAAAAAATGTTTTCTTGTATACTTTATCTGAAGTCACTTGAAATAGCATAAAAACCTTTGGTCGGCGCGTCCTTTGTAATTTCATGACGTATCATAGGCGTGCGGTCATTTATTTAGAACGATAATAATAATGTTTTTATATCACAATAAATGGATTTTACTATCTTCTTATTTTTTTGATTTGGGATAAAAAATACTTATATTGAAATGGAAAAATTACAGAATTCCAACGTTTGACATAGGCAAATATTTTCATAGCAGGTAGGTATATAAAAAGGTATATAAAGACTTACATTATAGGTATTTATATATCATCCTCGCCTTCGGAGCTGTCGCTAGAGTCATCTTGTAGAGGAATTACAACGGGATTTACAGGAGGCAAAACACAATATTCATTTTCTTTTTCAATAATATGCCTAGAACACTGCTTCCATAGGTCTGTGGCAGCAATATGAGATACTGCATCTCTTATTGTGGCCAATAGCGATTCACTTAATTGAGGGGTCTGATGTTTTCTTACTTTTTTTTTAAAGCAGCCCAGACCAACTCAATCGGGTTAAAAATGCAGTAATAGGGAGGTAGACGTAATACTTCATGGACATTTTGCTGAAGCAGATTGTAAACAACATACTCTTTTTCAAATTTTTGTCTTTTAATAAGATCCAATAATATGGCTTTGGTTGATTTTTGTGGTATTTCCATTCCCTTATCCTTCATAAAATCAATAATGTCTTGTTTTTTTGTGCCTGTATTCGGAATTTTGTTTTTCTGTCGGGAATGGTATGGCGCATTGTTCATAATAATCACTGAATTTGGGGAAATGTTTGGTATTAACTGCTGCTCTATCCACTTTTCAAATAAGTCGGAGGTCATGTCCTCATGATAGTCGGCACATGATTCTTTGATATTTTTGGCAGATAACAGCAAGGCATTAGGTATAAATCCATTTTCACTGCCAGCATGGAGAATAATGATTCGTTTTCCACGGTTGCATGGTGCATTTAAAATGCACTTGTTGCTGTCGTCAACCCAGCCGTACTACACAACATCATGGGTATCATACCACGTTTCATCCAGATAAATCAGATTTCTTTTCTGCTCTCTATAGATTTTAACTTTGTGCAAAAATTCTTGGCGCAATTCAACGATTCGAGACGACTCCATAATCACCATTCTTTTATCTAATTTTTTGTATTGAAAACCACACAGTTTTACAATACAGTGCAGTGAGTCTAAGCATTTGTAATTATAAAAATCTTCAGGATAATCTTTTAATTTATCCCGTATCATTTCCAACGTGGGCACCAAATTTTCTTTATAAAATCCGTATATTATACGACGAATATCTGCCTGAAAACTCACGTCTATTCTTTTTAATTTTTGCCCTATGCGCTTTCTGTGGAAGGAATGGTTGACTACATCTCCCCTTTTTATAACCCGATAAATGGTAGACCGACTGATTTTTGTCAGGATACTAATTCTGTTTAAAATTTGATTTTGCGAGGAATCTGGATTTTCGTTTTTCAGACAATCATACATATTTAGGATTACTCTTTGGGTCTGTTCCTCTAAATCTTTACAGGTTCATCAACCATCTCCTCGTGGCTTGGAGCATTTTCCCAAGGTCTCCAAAGAGCCATATTTAGGACACACAAGAACAATCAACACAACAATTAAATCAACAAGTAAACTGAGTATTCAAATTTCAAAAACATACAAACTAATAAAATCTATGAAAAAACACGGACAGACTAAAGAAAACACGTTTATTCACCGCTACACGGCACTGGTTAAACTGTTTCAATTTTCAGTAGCCACCTGCACTTGTTCGGAGCTCTGAAATACACGCTTTCTCATTGGCTATGTCCACGCATAGGCGTGCTTTACTCCACGTGGACCGGTGAAACTGCCTTTGATCTTATGCTGCGAAATTTGGCGATTTTTGCAGCAACAGAGCGTGTTAAATATAGATATATAAAACGCACCCGGTATTTCACAGTGTTTCAAGTGACTTCAGATAAAGTATACACCCCAGCACAATGATTCACATTACCCCAGTACAACGACCCGCATCACGCTGTACAAGCACAGTCGCACCGCCCTGTACACTCAGCCATGTGACGCCGCCGCAGTGCGCGTGCGCATACAGACAATTTATTCATTAACAAGTTAAAGTCTGAGCATTCACCACGGTGCGCTCATCTATCCGGCGATCCATCACGCATTCGAGTATTCGACCGATATTGAAGAGTTAAGTAGTCGTGATTTCACTTTGGCCTTCTATAATTTTCAAGTTATCAGGTAAGTGCATCTTATGTTTATTTCTAAATGAGAAGTAGGGTGCGTAGATAATTGCATTTTTAGAATGAACTTATTTACAATTATTTTCTCAGCAGTTATACAGGGTGTTTCAGTTTATTGTTGCATAACTTTAAGATTCGATAGAACTTTTAAAATTAATGCATAAAGTCTATATAAACATGGGTCGAAAAATGCGTGGCTTCCGAAATACAGGGTATTTAAGTTTACTTTCTAAAATAGTTTTTTTTTAAATATTTCGAACAATATTTGATGTATAACAGTGAAAACTGGTATACAAGGGTTTTTTGGTACGACAAAACGAACCATGGGCATAGTTTTACTGTAGCCGCTAGAGGGCGCTCTCTACTGTACCTGTAGTGTATTAAAATGACCGAAATTTTTTTATTAGTGCAATTTTTTGCTTTTTGAATAATAAACATGATTCTTCGCACTTTTCAACATAAAAAAGCTCTATTGTGAATTTTCGTTATAGTTAGCCGTTTTTGAGATATTTTTATTTTTAAGGTTCGATGAATTTTTAATTATTTATGATAAAATAACGTTAAAAAGTCAGTATCTCGATAATTTTTAGAAGTAGGCTGTGCCGGCAAATATTTTTGAAATTGAAAGCAGAATAAGGTTAAACGTCAATTAGTTGACAGTTAGTTTTGTTGTTTGTTGAAACCTGAAACTTTTTTTTGCAATTGTGAATGCACGAAATTTAGTTTCTTTTACCTGTTTTTTTTGTAAGTTTAATAAAAATGCCATTTTTATTCTCCAATCAAGAGTTAGCGGATATTAATTTATTGTATGGCTTTGTAAATGGAAACGCAGCAGAAGCAGCCAGAGAATACGCACGAAGATTTTCAAACAGACGACATCCAACTCGTTCAGTATTTGTAAGAGTGCATCGCCAAATAATTGAAAATGGTTTTGGAAATCTCCAATGGGATCAAAATATAAATGTTCGTCAGAGCAGATTTACCCGTATGATTCCGCGTGAGTTTGATAGAGATCCGACAACAAGTGTTAGGAGAGTTTCTGGTGCCTTGGGAATTTCAGCAAGCCATGTTCACCGTGTTCTTAGAGATGACCATAGACGCCCTTACCATTTGCAACCTGTGCAAGGACTACAGCCAGGGGACGGAGAACGAAGAATCACATTTTGTCAGTGGATTCTTGATAGAACTGATAATAATAGGGAGTTTTTAAGTAACGTTTTATGGACCGATGAGTCATGCTTCACTAGACGTGGAGTGGTAAATTTTCATAATCAACATATTTGGTCGCATGAAAATCCGCATGCAGTTCGGGAAAGAAATTTTCAGCATGAATTTAGTGTGAACGTGTGGATTGGTATCTACCGTAATCGACTATTTGGACCCTACCTTTTGCCTGCGAAATAATTGGAATTTTTAAAGGCTGAACATGCAAATATGTGGGATGATGATATGTTAGATTTAAGAAGATTGGCCTGGTTCCAGCTTGATGGTTGTCCAGCTCATTATTCGAGAATAGTTAGAAACCGGCTGGACGAAAATTATCCAGAAAGATGGATCGGCCGTGGAGGATCAGTCGCCTCGCCTCCACGATCCCCTGACCTAAATCCATTAGATTTCTTTGTGTGGGGATTTCTAAAAGAAAAAGTGTACCAGACTCCCGTAACCACAAGAGATATGCTAATAGACAGAATCAGGAATGCATGTGATGAAATAAGGCCTTATTTGAATAATGCTATAACACGTTTGATCATTCGTAGATGTGAATTGTGTATTGAACAATCGGGTTTACATTTCGAGCGACTACTTTAGATTTTGTACGTTTTCCCTAACTATCCAATAGCATTGTAGTTGTAAATAATTAATTTAGTTTGTTGAAAATAATATGGGAAAATTAAAAAAATTAATATTCTGTTTTTTTTGTGTTTATTTGGAGTTAGGAATTATTGCTGTGTTTAAAAACACAATCTAAACGATCATCTTAATTACTTGTAATGCCCAAATCGAAAATGTAAAAAAAATATTATTTTCCCATAAATAATTAAAAATGCATCGAACCTTAAAAATCGAAATATCTCAAAAACGGGTAACTATAACAAAAACTCACAAGAGAGCTTTTTTATGTTGAAAAGTGCGAAGAGTCAGTTTTTTTATTCAAAAAGCTAAAAATTGCACTAAGAAAAAATTTTCGGTCATTTTAATACACTACAGGTACAGTAGAGAGCGCCCTCTAGCGGCTGCAGTAAAACTATGCCCATGGTTCGTTTTGTCGTACCAAAAAACCCTCGTATACCAATTTTCACTGTTATACATCAGATATTGTTCGAAATATTAAAAAAAAACTATTTTGGAAAGTAAATTTAAACACCCTGTATTTCGGAAGCCACGCATTTTTCAACCCATGTTTATATAGACTTTATGCATTAATTTTAAAAGTTCTATCGAATCTTAAAGTTATGCAACAATAAACTGAAACACCCTGTATATAATAATAATAATAATAGTAATAAGAATAATAATAATAATAATGATAATAATAATAATAATTGCCTCTATTGGTTTAACCAGAAGGCCACATTATGTGCTCTTCCACTCAACATTACAAAGAAACAAAAAAAAAATGTACAATTAAAATAATGAATGAGCTAAATAGTCCAATCAATTAAATAATTAAAATTGATTATATAAGTTATGACATTTCATTCTTGCTGTTTTTTTTTTAAATAATAGATTTAATTGTCTTCGTAAATGGGAGTTATATGTATTCTCAAAAAGGAAACTGCTCCTAATTACTTTTGGTAGCAAATTATTACACTAAAAAGAGAAGAGTAGGTATAATTTTATAAGTAATGACTTTAGTATGCTAATTGTTATGCTGTAAGTTTAAGTTGATTTTGTCAGTGTTTGTCAAACATTGTTAAATAAATCCGGAGTAAGCTATTTAAATTAATAAAAAATTGAAAATGACAACGATGCTCTTATTTTTATTATAAGAAATATTCTGGGGTGCCCTGGAAAAAATCACATATTCACCAAAACGTCCGGGATTTTTGACGCTTTTGTCCGGCGTCGGTGATTTAGGTGATGGCAGCCCTAATACTTGGGCAAGAGCAATGGAAGTAGGTTTGTAGTCCAAACGTTGACTCAGTTTTAGTGTTAGATATCTTGTTGAATTTCTTTCATCTTGGAGTCGGGGAACATGATTAAGGAGTCATCCCACTTCCACTAAAGATACCCTCATACAGATATATCTAATCTCCCCAGCCTAAAGGAAGATTGCGTAACCATACAGGGAAAGGCGGGTAATTAGCACTTGTAAGGGTAGCTAGGGGAGTATCAGCGGACGCCATCATAGGTCCGTATGTACAACCTGCACACGCACTCTTAACTTCCCCTTGAACACCGCTGCCCCCTTCAACTCCCCCTTGAACGTCGCCCATACCCTTTGCTCCGCGACGGTGTTGACAAGCGACTTCAAACGTACGTAGAGTTATTAGCGTTGTTACACACCTTGATCTAACTTTGATATATGCGAATATGTTGTAGGTAACACGAACGCAGTATTACATTTTTGCTCGCTCAATAAGTATGGGAAAATGGATTATGGCAACATAAAAGTAAGGCGTAGTACTACCAGGACATCTCGAATAGATTACTTGATTCATACCTAATTTCATAGAATGCAGTGGAGTACCTTTTTTATAAACAAGAGGAAATGGTGGTGTAATTCCTCTTTCCTTTTTTTTCCTAAATAAATTAATAAAATAATAACACACGATAAATGAAATCTAAGGGTAAGCCAATGCAAAAAGTTGTCGAGTGGCGTAAAAATTTAGGCACTAGCTCAATAAGGCTGACAGTAGGGGGTTAAGAGCGCTAGTGCCTTAAGACGGATTAAGCCACAAATCCCCGAGGTGCTAATCGGAACTTATTTTGCCTGATCACCCACACAGAAGAAAAAAATATCTCACAGTAATTACAAAACCTAATTAATTGTATACGAGAGCCAAATCAAACAAGTTATTTAAAAAAAAATCAACATTTCAAAACAAGCAGCACATATCCTCCACTAACTGGAGTGCAAATTAAAATAAGGGATATTCTTCAAAACTACCTGACAATAAAATTATTAGACCTTGATAACTGATCAACAGCCAAAAAATATCCTAAATAAAATCAACAAAATATTACTATTTTTAATGTGCTAAACCGGAATGAAACTTATTTTTTCAATATTAGTTCAAGTTTTAGAGATACGGTAATTATGTGTTCCTGCTGTGACAGTGTTAATATACTATAATTCCCAAGAATGCACGTGCTACATTTTTATATTCGACAAGGAAAGATGATGTAATCGGCATGATTGTGTTACGTTATACATACGTGTACATTATATTGTTTTATATTAGCCATTTTTTCCTCAGTTGGCTGACAGCGTTCATGCAAGATGTCTCGAAAGTGTGTAAACAATCCAGATCAGTTTTGTTACGTGTGTGGTGATGTGACTTTTGCGTCTCAGAGACGGTCTATTACTCCACTAATAACAAAGGCATATCAGATTTATTTCGGTTGTAAACTAGGTGATCAAGACAAATAGTGGGCACCCCACATCTGCTGTAATACATGTGCTTCAAGTCTGAGGAGCTGGTTAAATGGCAAAAAACGGTCTATGCGCTTTGCTGTCCCAATGGTTTGGAGAGAGCCTACAAATCATATTAATGATTGTTACTTTTGCATGGTACCTTGTGTTGGACAAGCTACAGGTATGTCCAAGAAGAAAAAATCGGTTATTAACTACCCAAACATACCATCTGCGATGAGACCTGTGCCTCACAGTAACGAAAATCCTATTCCAAAACCCCCAGAATCCTATACTTGCGAATCAGAAAACGAATTAGATCATGGCGATCGAATGATTCGTCAGGAAGAAGATATGCCATCAACGTCAAGAGATCCTGATTTTATACCGAGCACGTCATGCCACCAACCGCACAAAATAACACAGTCAGAATTAAATGATCTTGTAAGAGATTTAGAACTTCCAAAATGTAAGGCAGAGTTACTTGGATCAAGACTGCAGCAGTGGAACTTGTTAGAAGACGATGTTTCGGTATGTGTTTTTCGTAAACGCCACAAAGACTTAGAACCATTTTTCAATATGGAGAATAACTTGGTTTTCTGCAGTAACATTAACGGCTTACTGGCGGCTTTAAATATCAACTATAACCCAGAAGTATGGAGATTGTTTATAGGCAGTTCAACATTGAGTTTAAAGGCAGTGTTATTGCATATTGGAAATATTTTACCATCTCTTCCTGTAGGGTATGCAGTTCACATGAAAGAAACATATGACAATATGGAGTACCTATTGACATGCATAAAATACGATGAGCACCAATGGCATATAAGTGGCGATTTGGAAGTTGTTGCACTTTTACTTGGGCTGCCGCTAGGCTACACAAAGTTTTGCTGTTTTTTGTGTAAATGGGACAGTCGGGCAAAGGCACTTCATTACACCAGACAAAACTGGCCTGTTCGTCAATTCCTAGAGCAAGGTCAAAATTAATGTACAGCATATGCCATTAGTAGATTCGAAAAAAATTTTATTACCACCACTGCATATCAAGTTGGGCCTAATGAAAAACTTTGTCAAGGCATTAGATAGAGATGGGTCAGCTTTTCAATACCTGCGTCAGAAATTTCCAAGACTAAGTGAGGCAAAGGTTAAAGAAGGTATTTTTGTTGGGCCACAGATCCGAAATATTTTGAAAGATACACAGTTTGAAAACACTTTAACAGGTATTGAAAAAACTGCTTGGAATGATTTCCGTCTGGTGGACACTAATTTCTTGGGAAATAGAAAAGCTGACAACTATAAAACCCTTGTCAAAAATATGCTGTCATCGTATCAAAAGATATATGTCTCTTAAGATACATTTCCTACACTCACACCTGGACTTTTTTCCTGACAATTGCGGAGCCGTAAGTGATGAGCACGGCGAACGTTTTCATCAGGATATTTCAACAATTGAAAAAAGGTACCAGGGAAAGTGGAATCCTTCCATGCTTGCCGACTACTGTTGGACTCTTGGTAGAGATGCTCCAGAAACGATCCATAAAAGAACAGCAAAAATACAGCGCATATAGTGATTCTTATAAGTATATGAATCTTGTTACTTTTTTTAATATATCCTTAAAAATAAAAAGTTTTTTTTCTAAACCGCAAGTAATTTTTTTATTTCATTGTCATTTTTGGATTCAGCGCCCCAAAATTAACAAAGAAGTGCACTTTTCCCACAAGATACAATTAAAAAACTAAAATTTGTTGACCAGTGATAATTAACCCTGCAAAAAGTTTACCATGGCACACGTACCAAGCATTTACAAATATTTTAACCTAAACTTATCTGGATAATGGTCTTCTTCCAGTTACAGCGCAAGGCGCAGTCTACATGTCCTCAGTTCACAAACGCTCAGGTCAAAAACCAGTGGCCAGCAGTGGGCAGTGATGTGAAGAAGGTCACATGGTAGGGCCTGCTTGCCTCGTTTTCCAAAATTTACGGAATGAAAAAACTCTAGAGAGAGAAAGACTGCTTAAAAATCTACTCTCTGACGGAGACAGAACTATACAATTAAACACTCGAAACTTAAATAAAAACCATGTACATTCTATTTTACAAGAAAAGTAAAGCAAGGGCAAGAAAAAATAAAAATGTATTAAAGTGATATACCCTCAGAAATGTATTTCTTGTTCTAAAATAAAATTAGGGCAGCTCAAAAATCAAGATCATGATCAATGTAATGTATTGCCCAATAGAAGGTGCCATGTAGGCACTACCCCATACTTGAACACGCAAAATGCCAAACAAAATCAAGAACACTCCAAGAATTTCAGTCAGCAACAATCCTATCTATAAAATACCCAATTAAAATGATATTTTACCTGTTCACATCAGGATTTTTTTGTCCAGCAAAATCGGATGCAGAACAAGGTAGCTGGCGGAGTGTGAATGGTGGTTCTCCGAAATGCACTAAAAGGTAGCAGATATTGAAGAAATTTTTTCAGAACATGCATTATTGCCCGTGGTCCGATGGTATACAAAAAAAAACTTACCGCTGAAGTTTGAAATCCCATAAGAAAATGGACGGGGTAGCACCCAAACCAAAACAACTAAACGTAAGGTACAAAATAAAGGATGCTGCTCCATAATCTGGTGTATGGAGTCTAATATCCCAGAATCTGGAAATCCAGCGGACCGACAACCACAACCAAAGTCTCAAAAAAAAAGAAAATGGCGTTCAATCCGTCTGTACACGAAAGTGGTAGGAAATTACTAAACCAAATCTCTGAGATAGTCGTTCATAATACTCCAGAAGATTTCAACACAATACCGAGTCGCTGAGATACGTGTGAAATTATACAATCAATAAAATATGAAATTTGCCAAAAGAAAATCATTAAAAAAGATTTGGCCCAGGAATCGGCACCCTGCCATTAACAAGGAGAAATCCAAATTACTAGTAAGTGATCAAAATAGAAAAAAAAAAGGTTACGTGATTTTGGGACGTGACAACCATAAATTAGTATTTCTTCCAGTATTTGGATTAGGAAAACGAAATATATAGATTCCGATTTTTATAATCGCAAGATAAATATACTAGGTGACATATAAATCCGAACACCCAGTTTAAATGGTTTAATTTTAATAAAATTTTGTATAAGTACTTAATGAAGCATAATAAGTAAATGATAAAAATTTCAAAATGATTGCACTGCTTTAAAGCCCTTTGACCTTTAATAATGTGTGGATGCACCCTGATGTGCTACGCATTCTCCAACGCGCCTAGGCATGCTTCTGATCAGGTGGTCAATGTCCTCCTGTGGTATCTCATTCCAGGCAACCACCAACTCCTCTCAAAGTGCTTCTAGAGTCTGAGGAGGACGTTGTAAATTGAGCAATCTCCTACCCATCATATCCCACACGTGCTCAATTGGGGATAAGTCGGGAGATCTTGGTGGCCATTGTAACAATGTGACATCATTATGTTGAAAGAAGTCTATTGTGACATTTGCAACATGTGGTCGGGCATTATCTTGTTGGAAAGTTGGATCTGCCAGGGTGTCAAGATAGGGTAAAAGATGGGGTTCTAGAACTTCGTGGATATAACGCTGCGCGTTCATGTTAACTCTGATGAAGATTAAAGATGACCTGGAACCATAAGCTATAGCACCCCAAACCATAACTCCAACAGTGTGATGAACATGTCTTTCAACAAAAAACTGTGGATTCCTCCTTTCACCACGTCGCCTTCTAACCCTGGCACGACCATCGTGCATGCCTAAACAAAATCGAGACTCGTCATTAAAGACAATACTGTTCCATTCCTGATCCCAGAGTGACCGTTGTCTGCACCACTCAAGGCGATTACGCCTGTGTTCTCGAGTTAAAGGGAGGACCCAGTGTGGCCGGTATGAAAACAAGCCAAAACTTCTCATTCGTCGGTAAACACTTCGCATGCCAATAGGTCTTCCGTGTTCTGCAAACCATTCATTTGCAATGGACCTGGTAGTGGAGAAACAGTCCCTTAAGGCCAATAATCTTAGGCGGCGATCTTCACGGTCTGTTGTTCTACGGCGGCGTCCAGTGCTCCTTGCTCTTTGCGTACGGCCTTCTCGAAGCCATGCCTGACAACACCTAACCACAGTGTCTACACTTCTTTGCACTCTAACTGCAATTGCCCGAAAAGAAAGTCCAGCTTCCCGAAGTCCCACTATACGGCCCCTATCAAACTCACTAAGTTGACGAAATCGTACAGGTCTCCGTACTCTAGGCATCGTAACCGATCGTAAAGGATGTCAAGAACCAAAATCCGCCAACGTTGATTCTTTACTGCGGCTGAAATATTCATTTTTAGAGCGTTAGTGAATTAAAAAAAAAGCCGTATAAAAACCGGAATGTCCAACTGATAAGGGTGAAATTTTTTTCACTTGTTATTTACAGTAAGATAAATACATTCACCAACTTTTATTAAAATAAAACCATTTAAACTGGGTGTTCGGATTTATAGGTCACTTAGTATATATAAGTTCAATTTATAAAAAAAATATTTTTAATACGAAACGGTGAAAACACTATCGGCCATGATGTGACGTCATTCAAATTGTAAACAAAGAAACGACATCCGTATGTCACTCGTGGATTAACGTTGTTTTCTTTAAATATTAAAAAAAAATATTGTTTTAACGTTTTGTTGAAAAAACAATCATAGACGTTGAAAGAGCACAAATTTGCCGAAAATTGATACATTGATGGTTGCTACTTCATTTAGCCTTCATTCCAGATTTCTGCTCTGCTGAGCTGAGGAACCACAAACATAAAAAGAAAAAATAAGTGATACACTTACATAATCTTCCTTTTAAAAAGACATTGAAAGCTAAACTCATGCGTTATAACCTTTGAATAATTTTATCTTGTATTGTATATCTTCTCACACATCTGAAACAATACATAGTGTTGCTTATAATTATTTTCATGAGCACTCTAATCCATGGCTTGCCTGTGTTTTTATATTCTCGGAAGATACAACAACGATAATTACTATATTCTCAATGTAAACTACTAGAAGTCTTGTTTATACAGGGCTTTCATTTGAAAACCGCCCACCACGGATTTATCGAAAACCACGTATTAAAAGAAAAAACGCCGAGACACGTCAAAATATTTGTCAACGGAGACAACTTTTTAACCAAAAACTACTTCACCCCCTTTCACCCTCGGCCCCCCAGGGTCATTAATTTAAACATTTTTAATGACAAAAGGTATCGAGTAAAGCATGCTTGAAAGGTCTTTTGAAGTTTTTCATTTTCGAGAAAATTAGAAAAATGTTTATTTATTTTAATTTGTTAATAAGCATAACTGCAGGTGTTGGAGCAATAAAAATCCTCATGCTTTTGTAGAAGTACCCCCAGAAAATTAATGTATGGGCAGGCATTTTAGGAAACAAAGTGCCATTGTTTTTTAATGGAAATTTGAATGGAGACACTTATTTGGATGTGTTTGGAAATACCATCAATCCGCTTATCACTGAAACCATTGAAAACCAAATCGACGAGGATGGAAAACCTAATTAGCTTCTCTTCCCCTCGGTGGGCGTGCACCTTGAAGGGTTTTCCAATAAGAATGGGCTGATATTGAAATATAATAAAACAAGTTGTGTGTGGGTTATTAACAAAAGTCTTGTTTTTGTCCGTCGTGACTATGCACAGTGGCATAGATTCAAGATGTCCAGTTTTTAATAGCTCTGGCACAATAATTTGACCGATGGTGTGGGTTATGTAGAGGAGGGCTTACTGATGAAGAAACGCGCACGTGGCCTATTCACATCACAATGTGTTCTTACAGTATCCATTTCTCTGTGCGTTCATACCAAACCTTTTGTGAAGCGCACTCTCTGCAAATATATCTCAACCTACCAGAGTCATCAAAGTTAACCCAACCCACGCTAGCACTCAAACTCTGCCGAACTTGTGGGCAGAGGCATTGTAAAGTAAACCCTATTCAAATGTTATTTACGACGGGGAAAACAAACAACGCGCGATATTCAAATCGTTGCGCTCTAATTGGAAGAGGCAAGGAGAGCAGTTGCCCTATGTAATTCTATACATACAGTGCCTTTTCCCTACTTATTGTATTGAACGGGTCACGTTAGCACGTTGAAATTTGGACAGATGAAATTGATGTATAAATATTACATTTTAGTGTAAAAGTGGCAGTCGAGAATTTAAATATGGCTGCTGAGCGGAACACTTTGTTAAATGGAATGGAAGATCATGCGATATCTCATTTCAAAGCCATTTATGAGTACTTTATATCACTAAAATATAAAATTAGGTATTGTCCTTCAAAGGGGCAGACTGGCAGGCTGTCAAATTTGGGCGTTTTTGTATATTGAGTTGCTTATAACTCAACAACAAATTATCATATTGATACTCTTGGAATGATTTATTCGAATAATTAATAAAATATAAACAATTAAAACTAATGTTAAAACCTGTCATTTTTTTTAATTGAATGGCCTATATTTTAGTGCATACTTAGACCCTTCCATGACAGGAAGGATGGAATTAAATAGGTACTATTATGTATATAACGTCTTGACTGGTTGTTGAGTTATAAGCAACGGAAAAGCGTACAAAAACACCCAACGGGTATCACCTACGAAGAATGGCAGTTGAGCGTTATCTTGAAATTTTTAAAAGTTATTTGTGTTTTAAGATATAGTATTCATGCAACAATTCCAGCTTTCCAACTTTCAGATTGCGAACTTAATCCGCTCAAAAAATGGAACAAAGAAAAGGAACTGTATAAGTTGCCATACAGCCCTTTAATAAACAAATAACTTCGTTATCGAATCATTTTCATTGATAAACCCTTTATGACCCTTTGACATTCTTTGCAATTAACAATATTTTCTTAACGTAAATATGTACCAGCACAAATCATTTTGGGCCACACATACCGATAAATACATTAATCGAAAAAATTAACATACAATGACCTCTAGCAGTTTTCATTCAATTAAGATATTTACGACGTTACCATTGCCGACCCTAATCCTGACAAGCGCACCCCATAGTATCAACTCAAGTGAAATCCTCTTATGTTCCGACCCTCCGTCTCATTTACACATAATCTTGTCGTAAGGCTGCCAGAATTTTTGGCTATAGAGATCAAGGACCATACACCTGTTATCTTGAGATAACAATTTAATAATCTGGGGGAGGGATGCAGTGTGTCTGAGTGCCTATTGAGACATTTTGTACTTTGAGAATTAGGAATGATCAACGTGAGTGGAGGGCGAGACCATAAAATAAAAGGTTTGTGCTAATTTTTATCGAATCATACTAGGACACGTAGCAGCAGATAATAATAATAATAATAATAATAATAATAATAATAATAATAAATGGAAAATTACTTGGGGGGTATTCAGCTTAATAGCTGCTTTTCAGTGCCAACCAGGGCAGACAAAATACATGAAATACAAAAAAGTACAGTTTCCTCAGCAAGATAAAACGTATAATTATTACATAAACAGGGCAAATCAGGAAAAAGAATGTAAATATATCTCAGTATGTCACTTTAAACGATATTATATAATTGTATCAGCAGAATTTTTAAAGTAGCTGGCAGGTTATTATATTGTGATAGTGTCACAGAGGAGAAATTTTTCTTCAAAAAGGTTGTCCTGTATGACGTAAATATGCCATGCATGTCCAATCTAGCGCAATTTTAAGTCGTGATACTGACTTCTAAAAGACAATTTGCTGAACAGATAATAATAATAATGTCTTTATTCCCACAAAAGAAAATACAAAACAAGTTGCAAAACCAGTTTTATATGAACATATAGTGGGAGGGGCTTATCCGCTCTTCCACTTAACCCCTGGTTTTAGATTTACATCATAATAAGATAAGCATATATATATATATATATAAATATACTAAGTGATATATAAATCCGAACACCCAGTTTAAATGGTTTTATTTTAATAAAATTTTGTATAAGTACTTAATGAAGCATAATAAGTAAATGATAAAAATTTCAAAATGATTGCACTGCTTTAAAGCCCTTTGACCTTTAATAATGTGTGGATGCACCCTGATGTGCTACGCATGCTCCAACGCGCCTAGGCATGCTTCTGATCAGGTGGTCAATGTCCTTCTGTGGTATCTCATTCCAGGCAACCACCAACTCCTCTCGAAGTGCTTCTAGAGTCTGAGGAGGACGTTGCAAATTGAGCAATCTCCTACCCATCATATCCCACACGTGCTCAATTGGGGATAAGTCGGGAGATCTTGGTGGCCATGGTAACAATGTGACATCATTATGTTGAAAGAAGTCTATTGTGACTCTTGCAACATGTGGTCGGGCATTATCTTGTTGGAAAGTTGGATCTACCAGGGTGTCAAGATACGGTAAAAGATGGGGTTCTAGAACTTCGTGGATATAACGCTGCGCGTTCATGTTACCTCTGATGAAGATTAAAGGTGACCTGAAACCATAAGCTATAGCACCCCAAACCATAACTCCAACAGTGTGATGAACATGTCTTTCAACAAAAAACTGTGGATTCCTCCTTTCACCACGTCGCCTTCTAACCCTGGCACGACCATCGTGCATGCCTAAACAAAATCGAGACTCGTCACTAAAGACAATACTGTTCCATTCCTGATCCCAGAGTGACCGTTGTCTGCACCACTCAAGGCGATTACGTCGGTGTTCTCGAGTTAAAGGGAGGACCCAGTGTGGCCGGTATGAAAACAAGCCAAAACTTCTCATTCGTCGGTAAACACTTGGCATGCCAATAGGTCTTCCGTGTTCTGCAAACCATTCATTTGCAATGGACCTGGTAGTGGAGAAACGGTCCCTTAAGGCCAATAATCTTAGGCGGCGATCTTTACGGTCTGTTGTTCTACGGCGGCGTCCAGTGCCCCTTGCTCTTTGCGTACGGCCTTCTCGAAGCCATGCCTGACAACACCTAACCACAGAGTCTACACTTCTTTGCACTCTAACTGCAATTGCCCGAAAAGAAAGTCCAGCTTCCCGAAGTCCCACAATACGGCCCCTATCAAACTCACTAAGTTGACGAAATCGTACAGGTCTCCGTACTCTAGGCATCGTAACCGTAGGTAAAGGATGTCAAGAACCAAAATCCGCCAACGTTGATTCTTTACTGCGGCTGAAATATTCATTTTTAGAGCGTTAGTGAATTAAAAAAGCAGTATAAAAACCGGAATGTCCAACTGATAAGGCTGAAAATTTTTTCACTTGTTATTTACAGTAAGATAAATACATTCACCAACTTTTATTAAAATAAAACCATTTAAACTGGGTGTTCGGATTTATATGTCACTTAGTATATACAAATGAGGTAAAAAATATATGTATGTATAAGCAGTATCAGAGAATGGACCCTAGCGGCTAATTTGATAAATGGTACTATAAAAATACATTATGACTCCAAGGTCATACCATGCAATTACCTGCAATGTAATAGCGTATACGTTTTTTAAACAAATCAATAGAAAGAGAAGTATACTCTCGCGGGATATTATTATAAAGTTTACTGATATTATACGAAAAAGATCTTTCGAATAAGGTGGTAGAATGAAAAGGCGGTGTCAGTTTTGTTTTGTTGCGGGTATTGCGATTGTGAGCTAAGTAACGGAAATGAATTTTTTCGTGTAAGTAGGATGATAGTTTATGTATAATAATCTTATGGTACTGTACGAGGCTATGAAGCAGCCTGCGTTGCTTCATGTTCAGCCAGCCAGCATCAGTAAGCTTTAATGAAACAGAATCGTATTTTCTTAAACCAAAAATAAGTCTCAGACAAGAATTTTGCGTGCGTTGTATTTTATCAGAGGTGAATTTGTCATAGACGACATCACAGAAGTTAAAATGCGACAGAACAAGAGAATTGCATAGTATGACATTTTTTTGGTTCATGTATGATTTTTGACCGTATATCGTCTTTAAATTACAATACGCCCTTCTGGAGCACTTGTTAACATGATCCTCAAACCTTAAGTTTTTGTCAAGGTATAAGCCTAAATTACGCGCTATCGAGCTTATTTCTAATGTATTGTTATCGAGGTTTATTTTCACCAGAGGTTCACAATGGTCTCTCCAATTTTTGGCCCGAATAACATGACTGTACTTTTAGCCGGATTCAAGTCTAAGCATATGTTTCGAGACGCTGTAGAGAGACGGTCAAGGTCTTTATTTATCAGATCAACAGCAGGCAATGTTTGAGCTGGAGGAAATGATAAGTACACTTGTGTATCATCTGCATAAAAAAGAGCTTTACAAGAGCGAAGACTGAAGTATACATATAGATTAGAGGTGTAAATAATGAACATTAGCGGACCCAGAATAAGGAACACCAATGGTCACTTTCAATGGCGTGGAGTACTTATCATTCAGCATTAGCTGCTGTTGACGATCGCTGAAGTAGCTACGCATTAGAGACTCTGCATCGGCCGAGAATCCGTAAAAGTGGAGCATGGCTAAGAGTAGGTCATGATGTATCCTGTCAAATGCCTTCGTATAATCTAAGAGCACCAAGGCAGTCAGGTTACCTTTGTCAGCACTGCATAATACATCATCCACCACTACCAGATAAACTGGGATTTTGTTATAGAGGATTGTACGAAGAGAAGAAAGGAGGTGTAGTACACTACCGATCGCTTTGAACTTTTTGTATTTGGAAAGCCTCCTATTGAATTAGACAGATAGCAATAACATAATTAGCATGATCAAGCTGGCTTAAGATTAGGCTGTTGATGAGCTTTATTTTGAAATCTCTGTAACTCAGAGCCAGACAAGGTTAGGTCAATTTTTGCCTAAAATAAATGTTGTGTTATTTCTATAGAGATAGGAATTTTCATTTGCTACTTGCACCATCGACCTATCTGCTATAGTAAGGAAGTTAAGACTTTATAAATCATAGGACTTCATTTTCTGGCCGATTCAAACCTCATATATGTTTCAACGTCTGACCATTGATGTTTCGGCCACCACGGTGGCCTTTTACTTCCTAAGCCGCTGTGCGGTGAGATATTGTAATCTTGTAAAATTTCGAAAATGGGATATTACGTTTTTTGGATGTAGTTGGGAAGTATTGCTTGGATTTGGATGAAATTGATTGAATGATAAGATCACTACTATGCCAAGGACAAAAAAGCTTTGTATTTTTTAAAAATCGGTCCAGTGATAGCGGATCTAGGGGCAAAAAGATGAAAAAAATAAAAATCGGCTCCATATATTTGCCTTTAAAAGATAGAATTATGGAGAAATGCTTTCAATCCAAGCTCACCGCCCGGCGCACCAGCCCAGCTGACTAATTTATTCGTACTGCAGCATACAAAACATACACACGATGAATGATAACTCGCTGCCAAAACTACGTAACCTTTTTGTTTACTATTTTGATCACTCACCCACTAATTTGCATTTTTCTTTATTATTGGTAGAGTGCCAATTCCTGTCCAAATTCTTTTTAATGATTTTCTTTTGGTAAATGACATAGTTTATTAATTGTATAATTTCACACGTATCATCTTTCTTTCTCAGCGACTCAGTATTGTGTTGAAATCTTTTGGTCACTAATGTTATAGAATTATTAAAGACTATCTCAGAAATTTCCTCGTAAAATATCGTAGAGTTGGTTCCGCCCGTTGGCAATCAGTGTTACTCTGTGATTTTTGTGGGTACTAACCTGTATAAGAATACTCGGTTTTCTGACAAGATACCGTCTTTTAAAAATTTACGTTTCTTCAAGTTTGAGTAGTTTAGTCTCAGACAGAGAGTAGAGACTAGATTTTTAAGCTGTCTTTCTCTATCTAGGGTTCTTTTATTTATACTGTAAATTCTGGGAAACGAGGCAAGCAGCCCCTACCTTGTGACGTTCCTCACGTCACTGCCCACTGCTGGCCATTGGTTTATGACCCGCATGGGTATCACGTATCTTGAAACGTGACATTATTCCGATTTTTTTTGCTACATTATGATGTTTTTTTTTTTGACATTATGTAGGTTTTTCTACAAGATGTTAACTTAGCACTTAGTTGTACGTGTTGCCTAAACGTCATGAGGCTTGTTATCAATCGTTGGCTCTGATGTGATGTAAAATCTGCTTCTGAGATGGCATTACTGGAGGTCTAAGCTATAAATTGTATGTGTTGATGATAATTACATTAGGTTCTTGTCTCAAATACACTTACTTATCCATTCTAGAAATTACATATACAAATTTGCTGTACTGATTTTATACACATGCAGTCAAATACACATAATCATCCAGATGCGATCTTGCTATTCAACCAACTAGGCAGCAGCGGTGGCCGCAGTAGTAGACTCTTCGGTCTCCTGATCAGTCGCCGGGCGCTGTGCGGGTTCGAGTCCCGTCCCAGGAGAAATTTTTCTTTTGCCTATGGATTTTGTGATTGTCCGTAGGTGGTAGACGGTCTCTGACTGTCGAACGCGGAGGAACCACCTGGCGGATCTCGTAGGCGGAGCCAGAATGTGTGCATGTTGCATGCACACGTGTTCCCTCGCCAGAGTCAGTGTGGCGTTCCTCCTTTCCCATGTATCCCCCTATAGCCCCACGATACCCAATGGGTGCTTAGGCCTTAGGCCTTCGTGGTAGTTGGAGTATAAAAGAAAACTTTCTGCTCAGAGATAAGAACTACAGACAAGGACCATTTGGCCTCACAAAACATATGTAACCAATAATGCATGTAGTTTAGTTGAGTGATTCCTCCTTAGAGGGACGTTCACAACGATCCTGGTGAGCAAACGTGGAATGACTGTTTGCGCCCTAAAAACTACATAGTTTGCAAGATGACGTTTTATAGTTTTTGTTGACGTTTTATAGGTTTTTTACATGATACCCATGCCGAGCGTTTGTGAGCTGAGGACATCTCGGCTGCGTCTATACCCGTAACTGGAAGAAGACCACTGCCCAGATAAGTTCAGGTTCATGCGTTAAAATATTTATTAAGCCTTCGTACGTGGTACCAGGGTAAACGTTTTGCAGGGTTGATATCACGGTCTAATAATTTTATTGCTTGCACTCCAGTGGTGGAACATATGTAGATACAGTTTGATTAGATAATATATTGTGATTTTTTTGGATTTGTGGCTTAATCTGCTTTATTGAGCTAGAGCCTGAAATTGAACGCCACTGGACAGCTTTTTGCATTGACTGACCCTTAGATTTTATTTATCGTGTTTTATTATTTTATTAATTTAAAAAAAAGGAAAAAAGAATCACACCACTATTTCCTCTTGTTTATAAAAAAGGCGTGGCAGCTGCCGAGCAAATGGCAGAAAGGACAACGTTGTCAGATGCACAATAACTACCGGTAGGGCAGAGAAATAATGTCTGTGGACTAACTATGTGGGCCTGTTTGACCGATTTGTGTATATGTTCGTAACTGACTATTATCTCAGGGGATTTAAATTGTGCTGAACTTAATCCTTTATGAATTTATGACGGCGTCACGTAGGAAGTGCAGAGTCAACCTACTTGCTATTTTTTCAAGTACAATGAAAATTAATGACAGTATATTTTGATTATCTGTCTTCCAACAACTTTAAGATGGCACCGAGTAAAACTAGAAAAGCTCAAAGCACATCCAGTCAGATCAAACAAAGACAAAATAAACGCAGTCTCAAAATAACCACTAAGCCACATCTCATTTTCTTATTTTATATGAGAAATAAGTATTTGCTACCATATGCGAATTATATCAAGCACTCTCTGTTTTTATACTAAGTGACATATAAATCCGAACACCCAGTTTAAATGGTTTTATTTTAATAAAAGTTGGTGAATGTATTTATCTTACTGTAAATAACAAGTGAAAAACTTTTCAGCCTTATCAGTTGGACATTCCGGTTTTTATACTGCTTTTTTTTAATTCACTAACGCTCTAAAAATGAATATTTCAGCCGCAGTAAAGAATCAACGTTGGCGGATTTTGGTTCTTGACATCCTTTACGATCGGTTACGATGCCTAAAGTACGGAGACCTGTACGATTTCGTCAACTTAGTGAGTTTGATAGGGGCCGTATAGTGGGACTTCGGGAAACTGGACTTTCTTTTCGGGCAATTGCAGTTAGAGTGCAAAGAAGTGTAGACACTGTGGTTAGGTGTTGTCAGGAATGGCTTCGAGAAGGCCGTACGCAAAGAGCAAGGGGCACTGGATGCCGCCGTAGAACAACAGACCGTGAAGATCGCCGCCTAAGACTATTGGCCTTAAAGGATCGTTTCTCCACTATCAGGTCCATTGCAAATGAATGGTTTGCAGAACACGGAAGACCTATTGGCATGCGAAGTGTTTACCGACGAATGAGAAGTTTTGGCTTGTTTTCATACCGGCCACACTGGGTCCTCCCTTTAACTCGAGAACACCGACGTAATCGCCTTGAGTGGTGCAGACAACGGTCACTCTGGGATCAGGAATGGAACAGTATTGTCTTTAGTGACGAGTCTCGATTTTGTTTAGGCATGCACGATGGTCGTGCCAGGGTTAGAAGGCGACGTGGTGAAAGGAGGAATCCACAGTTTTTTGTTGAAAGACATGTTCATCACACTGTTGGAGTTATGGTTTGGGGTGCTATAGCTTATGATTCCAGGTCACCTTTAATCTTCATCAGAGGTAACATGAACGCGCAGCGTTATATCCACGAAGTTCTAGAACCCCATCTTTTACCCTATCTTGACACCCTGGCAGATCCAACTTTCCAACAAGATAATGCCCGACCACATGTTGCAAGAGTCACAATAGACTTCTTTCAACATAATGATGTCACATTGTTACCATGGCTACCAAGATCTCCCGACTTATCCCCAATTGAGCACGTGTGGGATATGATGGGTAGGAGATTGCTCAATTTGCAACGTCCTCCTCTGACTCTAGAAGCACTTCGAGAGGAGTTGGTGGTTGCCTGGAATGAGATACCACATGAGGACATTGACCACCTGATCAGAAGCATGCCTAGGCGCGTTGGAGAATGCGTAGCACATCAGGGTGCATCCACATATTATTAAAGGTCAAAGGGCTTTAAAGCAGTGCAATCATTTTCAAATGTTTATCATTTACTTATTATGCTTCATTAAGTACTTATACAAAATTTTATTAAAATAAAACCATTTAAACTGGGTGTTCGGATTTATATGTCACTTAGTATATGTTCATTAAAATTTCAATCCAAAATATTGCAATAGAAAATACTCGTATATCATCTTTGGATGACTAAATGAGAGCAATATAACTTTTTCCGATGCTTGTTGTAAATTTAATTTCCAAGATGATAGCATTACATGGAAGGAGAAAGCTTGAACGTGCCTTTTGCTTTGTCAAAAAAAAAAGAAAACTTGGAAAGGCGTTTATTCTGGTTAAAATTAACAGACAGCAGAAAGAGACAAAAACCCACTCCGAGAGAGAGTTGAAACAAAAGGGCGTCTCTCCAGCTAAATAAGCCTACACGTAAAGGAAACAGGGCAAAGATGTCAAGGCAGTCAGAGAAACATTGTAAAGTCAAATGGGCAACTGTAAATCTCTCTTTCCCGCCCTTTCACTTTATTTGACGTTCGGGAAAATTAAATTCCCCGCGTTTACGAATGGGAGAAGGGGTGAAGCGGTTGAGGGAAGGGGGTGCTATGGGGGCGGACAGGGACGTACGGTGTCTTGAGGGGTACTCGGAAAGATTTATATTTAGCGTGGTGGTGAACCGGTTGTTGTATTTTGGAGTGTAATGGATTAAGGGTTTGAGTAGAGGGAGTATCTAATTGTGCAAATTACAGAACATATAAAAACAAATTATCATGAACATGGAACATTGAGTATGATCTTCGCAGAGGATCCAGCATTGAAGAACTCCTGAGAAAAATCTACAAGGGACCCAATGGAGCTTTGATAATTATTATTGTCGTCTTTATTTGCAGAGCTACTTAAGTGCGATTCATTATGGCGAAGTTTAGCTAGCTTTAGCTTCTTACACTTAAGCATACGAATACGAAATAAATGTGGTATAGGAGATACAAAACTATATACTGAAACCTGTTAAATCAAGTATGGAGCTAATTTCAATGCCTATAAACATAGTGCGCCCATAAACTAACTCACATAATCATATATTATTAATAAAAATTCAGGAATATTACTATAGAAACGAGCAGCATTACAGAAAAAGGAGCGTTGGAAATGCAAGGTGCAGGGGTATTCTAATATTCAATGTATATCTGAAAGTTTTGTTGTGTATTTCACTAGAAAAAAAGTTTTTCTCTTAGATACTTGAGTTTACCAGTTGCGATAAGTTTACGAAGGACGACCAAATACTGAAAATTAAGTTGTTCTGAATCACTTGTAAATGCACTCTAGTGAGCTGATCCAAGCAAGGCTGATAAAGAATATTACAATAATTAATAATTGAGAAAACAAGGAATTGTATATAAGACACGTAATTTTTTTTATACTCCAGCTACCACGAGGGCCTAAGGCCTAAACACCTATGGAGTACCGTGGGGCTATAGGAGGATACAGGGGAAAAGGGGGGACGCCACACGGACTCTACTGAGGGAACACGTGTACATGCTGCATGCTCACATTCTGGCACTGCCTATGAGATCCGCCGGGTGGTACCTCCGCGTGCGACAGTCAGAGACCGTCTACCACCTACAGACAATTACAACATCCATAGCCAAGAAAAAAATGTCTCTTTAGACGGGATTCGAACCCTCGCAGCGCACGGCGACTGTTGAGGAGGTGAAGCGTCTACCACTGCGGCCACCGCTGCCGCCTTTTCAATAGAATTTTTGTAATATGCAAGAAACATGACTTTCGAATCTTAAGTTAGTATCTAAAATGACGTAAGGGAAGTATTTTAGACTCATAACTAGATTCGATACATTCCGATTCAATTTTGACCTCGCCTTTCTTCAACACAGAGTACATAATTCATAGGGTGTGTATCAAGTCAAAACCAGAATCCCATTTTCCTACTGCAAAAACCAAGTTCTTGTAACACAAATTATTTTAATTTGGGTGCAGTGTGTTTTTTGCTTTGAAATAAAACCTACACAGAGAGTTTCTTTCCCCATTTATTTTGAGTTTCACATTCACCTTTTTAAAAGTAATATAATAATTGCAGTCATAGACAGAGCTATACTAAAATGCCCTGGTATTTACTGAATTTGGTTTTAATTCCGAATATTATGAGGCCAGTGAAGTGTCAGTGCATTTAATTCTTGAAACCTTGAAGAAAATAAAATATTCTTTGAAACATATTCTAAACCAAAATGGTGGATGGTATACACAAATCCAGTTCCTGATCATGGTAGAAAAGCAGAAGTTTGTAAATTTTTTTGATCTTTAATGAGAATTTTCCGCTGTGAGTAGTCAATAGGTGGAACCACAGGTGATCAATAAGTAACTATACATTTTTTTCTCATCATATATTTTAAAAAACTTGTTCACTCATCGTCAGTGTTCTACGTGTTTAACTTTTTTGGTGGTATTTTCATACATGTCCGATTGCCGAAAAATTGAAAGGAAGGAAGTGAAAATACTCTAAAATCTTCCAGGTTTCGATAATTTACCAAGACAATGTAGCTGCCTCGACGAGTTCAATTTCGTCAACCATTATTGCCCAATTTTGTAACCCATCTGATGAAAAATCGGATAAGGATTTGTGGGTGCATGTGCTTTAATATGGTAATGATGGCTGGGCTATAGTTCCCAATACTGTAGCCAAATTTTTCGACAAAAATATTGCTCGCTTAGAAGCTCCTAAAGTATCGAACCGACTTGAATATCGTTTTTATTTTTTGAGGTGAAAAGATCTGATATTTTTTGAAGATTTGATTAGTTAATCCACGATGACCCTTCTATACTACTTTTTATCTAATGAAATGCAGCACTATATTACGAAAAATATACTTCTGAAATGACCATGTCTGCTTTCCAGCTCTGACTCACGACCAACTGCAGACAGCCTGTTTCGTGCTCATTAGCAGCTCATCAGTGCAGTATAGGTCTAGTTTCGGAGACGGATGAACGGAAAGCAAATGAGTGGATATAGTCGCTTGAAAAACTCAAAGGACTGTGCGGAGGAAGGTGAAACATCTGACGGTCTCCAGCTATCAATGACTTTCAAAGTCCTCTTCTTGAAGCTCTGCGCACCTATCTGTGCATTGCACAGAACGTCGTGCAATTATGAGCATGTACCGGATGTGTTGTTGCGGAGATTGTCCCGACATTCCATATAATGTCCAGAGTCCCGTCAAAATGCAAAAATCACTTCACGGATTCGATTGAACGAAACGCCCTTGGTGCATGCCGGTTTGCCGGTGCTGCGGGGGTGGGGTGGGCGAAAGCGAGGCAGATTATTGTAAAAGGGTGTCCAATTCAATACAAAACTGCTATACCAAAGATATAAATAGAATGGCAATAGATACAATTAAAGTGGAACTATCAATAGGATTAAAATTTGATGAAAATCGTTTGAAACTTTTTTGAATACCCCAACGGGCTCCAAATCCATGGAATCGGCAAAGAAGAACATCAATATGTTTTTGTGGTCGCTTATTTTGATCTCATATACAGGGTGTTTGGAGGGTGAGTAGTCACACGAAAATCGCGGATGGCTGAGGCTATTGGCTATTTACAACGCCTAATTAATTCACATTTTGCCTCAGTTTTAAGGAGAAATCATTATTTTTTCTTTTTTTTGAGAAAATCCCCAGATTTTAAATTTACGTTTCAATATTTTTTATTATTTGAACAAGATTTACTATAAACCGAGCGAAAAGAGAACAATGTCTTTAGCTGTGTTAGAATGAGACAGACGTTTGTATCTGCTCAATGTGGTAATTGGAATGATTTGGCTGCATCCACTATCACGAATCGTTGAAGATACATTAATTTTTGTTGAGTTATCTAATTATTTATGTTACATGTGGCATACTGTCAGAAAGATTATTTACTGGAGACGTTTTTAATTACGTTTGAAAACCCTGTACTCTTTTGTGTCTTTTTTTGCTTATTGTAAAGTTGACGTAACCTTTTTTCCGGTGATTTAAGGAAGTTTGTTGCTCCACTGTTAATTGTTCTTCAACTGTTTGTATCAAATGTTGGTTGAATCTGAATGAAGTAACAGTAGACTTAAGAATAAAATCGATTTTGCGCCGTAAATAGAAAAAATAAATTTAAAAACTCCTAATTTCTCAAAAAAAGGAAAACATCATTAATTAGGCATTGTAAATAGCCAATAGCCTAAGCCCCTAAGCAATCCACCATTTCCGTTTGGCTACTCGCCCTCCAAACATCCTGTATGTTTCATCTAATAAAGTTATTGGTTTGATGCCAAAAAAGTATTTTGTTTCAATAACTTTAATTGTAATAATAAAATAACAATTTAATTCGTAATATTCATTTGCTCTGACTATGATCCCAAAATCCCGACTTTTTTTAAAATTTAGTCCAGATATTTTGGTCCTCATCTGGTATCCCTAAGCGTAGGGGTCTTCCGTAATCTTCCATCGTATGATGACGATCAACTTGGCAAACCATTCGTAGGAAAAGGTCGTCAGATTTTTCACCTATCTCCACACAGCAAAATATATTAACTAGACTTCACTTCCCCCCTTGGCACCTCCTTGTTTGCGACAAAGGACACGACTCTGCCACCATATAGTAAATTCATGCTGTCCGTTGGGCGCTGCCGCCACGATTTAAAGCCTTGTTTTCCTTCCACTTCCACCTTCAGAAGAGAGATGACGCTCATATATACAGATTGTTTATTGGATTCCTTCGTCTTTTATTGCGGCTACTGAGGGGGCTGAAATATGCCAGGACACCCCAACTCCCCGGCGCGACGTATGGAGATTTTTATTGGAGTTGCTATTTTGGAGGAATGGAGACCTCGAGTGAGGTGATTCTTGGATTTATTGAAATGTGGGAGTCCTGAATACAACCTATTACCCTCTAGATACGTTCCTGCACTTTAGGTGTTAAAGTATTGATAATAAATTTACCTTTTATATTTAATAATATCAATAATAGCTTTATTCATCCTTTAGATCTTTACAGATATTGGAAATGTTATCTTAGAATAAATAGGTGAAAACAATGGCATTTAGCACGACACATCTGAACACATAAACATGTAGATAAACATTACAGAGACAAATAATACACAATTTAACGATTCTTGAACAGAATAAAAGCAGCTGATTAACAAAAACTCCTTCAACAGATGCTTGATCGAATTATCATTTTGAGGTTTTGTAGACGTAGAGTTGTAAAGTCTTTCGCCAATGTAAGACGGACTACTTTCATATAAAGTTGTATTATGTTTTATAGATCTTAATGAGTTGCTACTTCTGGTACTATATTTATGTACATCACAGTTTTTTTTATATGTGTTCAAAGAACTTTTCGCAAACATAATGCATTTGTAAATGTACACCGATGGCAGAGTAAGTATCTTATTAGTCTTGAATCATTGCCGACATAATTCCATAGGTTTTAAACCAAACATTAAGCAAATAATTCTTTTTACCATAGTAGATACTCGCATGACCAAGGATAAATTGCCCTACATTATTACGTGGTACGACATTTGTGAATATACCATTGCAAAATATTCGGTTAATAACTGACTAATATCCAGACACCCTTTTATGTGTAATACAGCATAGTAGCTTCTGATTAATTTCTTACAAATGACATCAATGTCAGAAGACCAGCTCATATCGATGTCAACATGTAGACAAAAAAGTTTGACAGGGATTTCGAACTTATTAATTTTGCGGCAAGATCCAAAGCCAGCATAAAACTGCATGGACATAGTTTTGCTAGAATATACTAATTTACTATCAGGGAGTTCCTTTCACACCAAGATGCGAACTCTTCTGCTATTGCTGCCATTTTGGTCTGAACTTCTTTTGGACTTTCAGTATCAACAGCTATGGTTGCTTCATCAGCGTAAAGTATGACGTTGCTTGCAGTGATGTAAGATGGTAGATCATTACGAAAAGAATGAACATCAAAGGGCCAAGAGTTGATTCTTGGCGTACCAATAGGGACACTGCACTCATCTGTGGAATAATTATTCCATTGATATACCGGGACAGAAATCATTCTGGCATTCGCTGATAGATAATACTAAATTTTGTGATATAACACAGTATGCGGCTGAACTTTAGCGCATATCGCAAACATTTCATTTCATTACTTTAAAATGAAAGATTATGATGTAACTTGCACGAAAATATAATTTTTTCTTCATGGAACCGTCTGCATAGTATTTTATAGAACTTCAAAGTTGCATTGCAAAAATGTGCAATCGGCACAGGATTGTCATGAAAATGCGATTTGGAGGTGTGGCCGACAGGTTTTACTGTACTAAATCCACCTTGTACCCTATGATACTGTTAGCTTAAAGAATGCCTTATGCGCTTCACAAAAGTACTTCGGTTATTGTTTTTCCTATATTACAGTTATAATCTATTTACTTTTTGTATGTATGTACTTGGAGAATTATTTAAAGCGAAGCTGATGTTACAAAATGTACCTAATTAAATGTGATATATATGAGATATAACTGAAAAAGTAGCTGTTGCACATCACTAAATAATGAAAACATAACAAAGAACATTGGAATTTTTTTTGAGATTTGATGAAATGATCGTTGATATTTATTTAACTATAATGACCGCTGGTGCCTTTTGTATTTTTTATGTCACGCGAGCCGCTGGTGCATTTTCCACTGTTTAGACACATACTGTTCAAAATTTCAACTAGTTTTCGGTAAATATTGGGACAACTTTTCATAAAACAAGCCATTGAAAATAAGTTAAGACTCTTATTTTGCAAATAACCTCATTTCTAATTACGTATTTCTCCAAAATAGGTACAACTGGGCAACAATGGACATCATTATCTTATCTGTCAAGTAATTAGCGTTATAAAATGGCCATTGAGAATTATTTGTACTTTCAAATATTTCTTATAAACGCTGAACTTTGATCTCATTGAAAATACGCGAAAAAAATGGTTAAGGAATTTCAAGAAAACATTGAAAAATTACAAACAACACCTCTACACAGTTTACCAGGTAAATACCATCATTTACGTATGTATTTTGATCTGTTATTTAAGCTAATAAGTGTGTAATGGTTTTGAACCTTTTTTTGCAAAAAACAACGATTTTCTACAGTTTCACATCTATTTTCCTTAGTACTATACAGTGTATGTTATATTCGTATAATTAGAGCATCCTTTTGTACAAAAAGTAAAAAAAGACAGCATATAAAGCGGTATGCTATAGTATTACTACAAAAAATGCAACTTCTAAGGTACCTGTACCAAATAAGACCAAGCTCCTTATAAGGCCATGCGTCGATTTACAGACACTAGTTACATCTAGAATTAAGATTTCTACAGTTCTATACATTCGTTGAGATGAGTTAGCACCCATAAATGTAGCAGGTGTGAAGCGGCGCTAGATGGCGCAGTTGGCCAGTGTCGATTTTCAACACGTGCCTTACAAAATTACTACTTTAAATTTGTCTTCGATTTTTCATGTTGTCTGCTTCTTTTTGCGAAATCTGTTGTCAGTTCAATCAGGTAAGTCTATAGAACATATACAGCTAGTTATTTGTCGTCGCCAGGTTTTAAATATTTTGTATTTTATAAATTGTATGCTTAAGGTTATATGTGCCTAATAAGGCCATGATAAACGGTTCCCATTACGGCACTTGGCCTTATTAGGAACACGCTGGCCATTACGGCAGATGTCTTAAATTGAGATGTTTTTTTTTCAGAGACTATAGTCGAAATATGCCCTCTAAGAAAAGGCGCTGTGGTCAACCGAAGCGCTTGCACAAGCACTGGATAGTATAACAGTGGAACGTCGGTAGATCGTGCATCCAAAGAATACCAAATTCCACCGAAGAACACTTCGCAATCATGTTCGTACAGGTGTGCGAGACAAAAAAACTTGGTACTCGTACAATTTTGTCTAGAGAGCAGGAAGATGAACTATGCTCAAGGATAATCCGATTATCGGATACAGGAATGCCCCTTACACCAAAGATTTTGCGAAAATCCGTCTTTTCCTATGTTAATGGCAAAAAAATTCGTCACACATTTAATGAAATAGTGGAATGGCAGGTACACAATGGTTGAAGTTGTTTTTGGACAGACATGAAAATATTCGCCAAAGGAAAGCACAGGTTTTAATCCAGCTAGGGCACAGAAAGTAAATAAGTACATTGTAAACGACTACTTCAAAAAACTAGAAAGTTTGCTGATTAGACTAAACCTAATCAATCAGCCCCATCGTATCTATAATGTAGATGAGAAGGGGTGTTGGCGAGGAAAGGTGAAAGACGATGTTCACTATGTAGCTAATGAGCACGCAGAAAATTCACAATAGTTGCATGTGGAAATGCTATTGGACAGGCAATACCACCAATGGTCCTGTTCAAAGGAAAACGTAAAAGGATGAATGGGGTGACAATATGCCAACCGGAACAGTAATTGAAATGACCCAAAAAGGAAGTATGACGGCAGCAGTGTTTGTTTAAATGGCTAGACCATCTAGCAAACTATAAGCCACCAGGAGATATTTTCTCATTTTTGATGGTGGCCTCTTCTCATTTGGATGCAACTGTTGTTGACAGCCGCCGAAAAACATCACATCACTTTATTTGTGTCTTCCGAGTAACACGACACACGTGCTGCAACTGCTGATAAATGTGTTTCCGCAAATTTCGAATATCATTGGGAAAATGAAATACTTACCATTACAAGCGTATCCTGGCAGGATGTGAATCGTGCAAGATTTGGAGAAATTTTGAGGAAAGTGTATCCAAGGGCCATGTCTTCTAAAATCTTCAGTCAGGGATTTCGCGCAACAGGAATATACCCACACGACCCAGCTGCGATCCCGGAGGCTGCATTTACACCTAGTTTAATGTCAGAGAGGCCCGATTCAAATACGGCAGCTACAGATGTCAGAGGAGAATGAGTAAAAAACCATGATGTCAGCTTTACAGAATCTGATGACATACCCCTTGCACTACTGATGGCAACGGAACTTCAATGTTACAGATAACAGCTACTTCTAATAAAAAAGAAATAAACTCGACTTAAAATTTGCAGTTCTTGAAACAACAAATCTTGTGACTAGGTCAAATAAACAGTGATCAATTGGATCTAAGTTTCAGGGAAGTACTTCCCACACACCGAATGGAAGGCCAACGCCACAAAAAGACGAAAAGCCATCAATTCTACTGCGCAATTTGTCGTAAGAGATTTGTTTTACAGACCCAAATCTAGGTCCATCCGGCTTAGATAAAACAATAAAAAAATCTAGTGAGTCTGGAACCGTTAAAAGCAAAAGGTCCCGAAAGAATAAAGACGAAAACTGGTACTGTTTCATATGCAATAAGGATGAAGTACGTGACATGCGTCTGTGTGTAGTATGCTTAAGATATGTCCATGAGGAATGTGTAGGCTTGTGTAGAGGTGATAAAGTATCATTTGTTTGTCATCATTGCGAAGGCAAAATCTAAGATTCTGTATGATTTTCTTTAAACAAGTTGGCTTTTTTTATTTAAATCTGTCCAGATTTAAGTGTTTTTTTAATTTTGTATAATTAGAAATATAGCTTCGTTTATTATAGAGTCTTGATTTACATTTTGATTGTGGTTTTATCGAAAACCAGATGGTGGCCTTATTTGGATACATGGGTTCCTAATAAGGCCAACGGTAGTGTTTCGAAAAATATATTTTTTTATATGAAAAGAAAAGGTCTCTGAGTTCTCCGATGTAGCTTGTGTAATAAACATATCTACAATAATACCTTTAAAATTTCAAGGTCGTTTCGCAAATATTTACGCAGTTACAGCTATCCAAACGTTAATGTGGCCTTATTTGGTACAGGTACCTTATAAAATAACAAGCAGAGGGAGGGTTCCTTGAAGATATTTTTTATAAAAGTTACATCCTAATATTTATTTTAAAGTAAGAAATGAAGTATTTGCGATATTTGCTAAAGTATTGTCTTGCCGAGTATGCGATTATAAACGGGTTTTTCGACAATTTTCCAATTGACTGTTGGTACTATAACAGGCCTATAGTTGCAGACTCATTAATTAATTCAGATGGCTCAGCAACTTCTTCCGCCACAAATTTTATAAGTTTTGTTGCTATATGATCAATGACAACAGAGTTACAATTTTTCAAACTATGTACATATAATTTCACGGACCCTTTCAACTGATCGTATGGTGTTGTATCCATGCATGGTGTTCCTGAGTACAGAAACAATGACAGCTTCTGCCATTTTCGTTGTTCCTGACCGTCGGTAAAATTGCGGGTATGGATATTTAAAAAAAATATCGACACGGGTATTATGTATCTTGAAAAGTGACACTGTGTCGATTTTTGTTGACATTGTTTTTGTTTTTGTGACATTATGGTTTTTCTACTAGGTGTTAACTTGGCTCTAGTTGATGCATGATAGGCTTTTTTTGAACATTATCCACCTGAATTGAGATGAAATGATTTGATTGTTGAGCAACACGTCAAATTGATATCTGCAAATCGATACTTCAGCAGCAGGCTGAAGATCATTATTTCATTTTTCGAAATAACTAGAAATTGCCGATGCTTCGTTCAAAAAATTGATGAGACCATTTTAATCCTACATCGAAACCCGTCGCTTAAAATTATTTCGTATCATCCATTCCAGAAATTTCCGTTCGAGAAAGTGATTTTTCTAAACACGAAATTGACTCCTCTTTTCCACACCGACCAACATACACAAGAACAACACCTGACAGTCATCAGCAAGGACGTGTATTGCGTTCTGAAATGGCGTCTGTGAACGACATGTCTGAAGTGTTAATTGATATTTTCAATTAGTCATCGTCGTGTACAGCGACCAACGACCGGCCGCGGTTGGTGACTGGTGAGTTGTTGACGAGTCGCTTTTTATTCTTCGTGGTCACGCGAGGATCATATCGCCGCGATTCATGATGGCGGATCAACGATGGAGATGAATCCAAGTCGACAAATAACAAAGAGTAGCCAAGTATAAACAGCTTCAGTGTCATAAATTGATCAGCGAACTTGACTGATCTTACTTAGCCATTTCAATGTTATTGCATATAATATAAAACCAATTTAAAGCATTGGAACATAATTGAAACTGTTCTATATGGAATTAGACAATTAATCTTCTTTACAATATTTCAATGCAACTCTTTATGCCCAGAGGCAGAATAAAAATCGATACAAAATACTACTTAATAATAATAATGTTTATTTGCAACATGCAGTTTAGGTAAATTGCACATTGCAGCAAAATACATAAATAAAATATGTTACAAGAAAGGCTAAAAGCAAATGCTCTTAGTTCAGTCCTGCATTACACATTTATAGAAAAAGATCTGGGTTTGAAAGACCCGAAATGTGAATGATACTACAAACAAACAAACTTTCATTAGTTTGATCGCTTGTGCCTCATTTACATTTACAAAAATAACCGCAAATTTCAGTTCAGTGCGAAAAGTTATCCTATTGAATAAATATGGCGGTTGCTAAAAAAAATTGCGAGAAAGATTACATGCATACAACTCACGTCGACATCGCATATTCAACCAGTTTGCATCAAGCAACTCATGCGAAACTCTTTGAAACTTGCGCAGACCGAAAATGAATCTTAGGCACGACTTCTGTACACGCTCAATTCTGTCCATGTCAATCTTGTTTAAGCAAAACCCATATACCTACGCTATTACAAATTTGAAATGGCTGAGTACTAGTGCTTCACAAAGCAACATTTTAAGTTGAGTCGTTGATGAGCATATATAACTTCAAGAGACGCAAAGCTTTCTGGATCGAATCATAGATTTGAGTCAAATTCTAATCCTAAATTTTTCACAGTAGCTGAACAAGGTATAGACAAACTTCTTATTTTGACCTGAAACGTGGGCTGATTATTGTCTTTCAATCTGTCAAATAACATAAGATGTGATTTGCTAGCATTGCTCTATAGACCATGATATTTCAAAAATATAACTAATCTTTTAATATCTCGATTAATAATTGCCGAGGCATCACGTTTCTCGTTGGGATTGAGAGAAAAATAAAGCTGAGTATCGTCAGCATACAAATCTGCCTATCAATTTCGGGTACATTGGGAGAGGTTGGGAGTATAAATACTAAAAATCAGAGGACCTAAAATAGATACTTGTGTTATACTGGTTGGGATGACATCGTTGGAGGAACTCTTTTTATCTGTTTCTACGTATTGTGTTCTGTTAGTTTAATAGCGATACATAAGCATGATAGCAGACTCTGAAAACCTACATAGCGTAAAGTACCTGTCAACATTTGATGATTTAGTTTTTCCAACGCCTTCGAGTAGTCCAAGAGCACGAGAGCGGCGGTTTTTCCAGAATCTGTTGCTTTGAAAATGATGTCAGTTATATTTAACAGTGCAGTTTCACAACATCATTTAACTTATTCACCGTTATAGCGCTCTACTAAAAGGTATTCGAATCGTGAAGGATATGATAGGTCATTCCAATTTTAGTTAGAAATTACTTGCTTTTTCTATGAAAGAACTTCAAAATAGTGTACCTCACTTGATGCATACGTTTGAAAAATGTTCATAGTTGCACCATGAAACGTCATAGCTAAATGTGTTACGAATACAAGAATAATACCATATTGTGTAATTCAATTATAGTTCGTGGTAATCAAAAGCGACAGATGATTTTTTTGTAAAACTCGCTATAGCCATCATTTTATATCATTGATGATGGATTCATAGAGGTAGAGAATGGTATGTAGAATATTTAAGGCTGTCGCAGATGGAGTCATGCATATTATATCATATCCAGAAGTCAACTAATCAATTAATTTTGGGTTGTCTCACCCTTCAGCATTTTTCTTAAAATATCGACATATATGTACAAATGATTATTTTTATTTTGAATATCCTGAGTTGCCAGAGTATCACTTAATAATAATGATTCGTAAGTAATAGTGCAGACTCTTTGAGCTTTCCAGCTGTCTAAATGAAAGTTGTAGGTTAGGTTATTTCCAACAGAACTGATAAGGTCTATCCAAAATTGAAAGAATTTTAAGATGATCATATTCACTCTTTTGATTAATACTTTTTACCCGACTGTAGTTGTAGTCACCGTTCATGGCGGGTCAAAGTAAGACTACCAGTATCCCTTTATATATCTCCATCTTCCTCATACATACACATGGAACCTACCCCTGTGTGTGAACGTTTGTTCGGTAAGCTCAAAGACATACGTTTTTTTAGTTGTGTGTCTCCGCCTCGAAAACTTTGTCGTTACGTATGAGTGCTCCTAATCATATTTGTCAAAGTGATACTTGACATCGGCGTGCAACTCGAATTGTCCTGTTATCAATCTTCGATATAAAATTGTACAATGCCCGGAAATACGATCATTGGAAAAGGCCAGCTCATGCTAAATTTATTAGAGTATTTCCAGGAAGAGAATGGAAACAGCGGTCCCTGTTACCCACTCCATGGGTACTGGAGAGAGTATCAGATGCGCTGATCTGTTTACTTATATGGCGTTGATGACGTAATCTCAAAAAATCCTATTTAACGGGATACAGGTCAAACGGCTTGGTAAATTTTGACATATGAGGTGTCGTTGGATTCCTCTCAAATCCGTTTTACAGACAGCAAATGAGAATTACTAACCACGCACATGCGCACTAACAAACCAGCTAGTTCTTTTTATCATTTTCTTGTAACTGCCGGATCTTGTACGAAAATCAAACAATCGCAGAATTGCAGATCTTGCACGAAAAATCCGATTGATTTCCTTCAAGATGAGGCAGTTGCAAGAAAATCGCAAAAAACAGCTTTTTTGTTAGTGC
>CAVLJG010000010.1:30744302-30875306 GCA_963669975.1 Acanthoscelides obtectus | reverse complement strand
TTGTCCAAAAACGATTATCTATCTGGCAACAACGCAGTTATTTCCGACTGAATGAGAAAAGCCTTGTTTAGACGCCATCATGTGTTTTGTGGCCGCCATGCTTTTGAAATCATCTCTTATCTCTCTTTAATTTTATTCGACTTGTCAATCTTCTCTTTATATGACTACTCTTTATTCATACTAATATTATAAATATAGCCCAAACGGCTTAATGAAATTTGATAAGAGGTGTCCAACGCGGAAGCGCTCAGTCTCTGGTACGACTGAAATGAGGAAGAATATATAAATAGTGCCACTACGACTGTTGCGAGCTTATTTTCAATGTGATATTGAGTTGTTCTTGAGTTTATGGTTAATCCTATTTAAGGTAGTTGTTTTTAATAAAGCAAGTAGGTAGTAAGTTCGATATGGTTCCATCCGGATTTAAGGTAGTGGCTCTTAATGCAGTAACTAGGTAGTAATTTTGATAAAGATTCATCCGGATAGCTTAGGTCTCAGATTATGATCAGCAGTTTGCATCGATATGTTACTATAATTCTGCCATGGATTCATCTTCATCAAACTCTGACCGAGACGTGGAAGTTGTCGAACAGAATCGTTATTATCAAAATCTGAATTATCTGAATTCTAGCAGACAAAAAAGCACAAGAAACAAGGGCTTCCATTTTACATTTTATAGACCTTTCTTTTTGTTGTATAATTTCTTATTTGGTTTCTTCCATTTTTTTCTGAAATTTTGTAAAGCAAATGCAACAGTATATATACGTTTAAACCAGATAATAAAGGTGTTTAAAATAATTTTAACCCAGAAACATGTTTATTTACTTTGAAGGACGACATGCGGATTAGGTACTGCAATAAAAACATGTGATAATGGAAGATAATTATGTAGCTTGTTGAAATATTTACCTAATTAACAACCGATCCATATTGTTTTTATTTTTTCCAGGTGCTTATGGTGTGTTTTGAATTTGGCTCTATCATCTACAAGGTGCGTATATGATAATTGTTTTCGATTGGCTAATTTTCGATCGATGCAGTTTTACGAAAACTCTTTCTAAAAGGTCAAGTGGAAAAATCTGGTTTTGTAGCTAAACCAGGTGATTTATAAAGAATTTCTTGATTTAATATGGGGATTAGAGATTTTTATAAGTTAAATCGACTATATTCATTTGATCCATTACTAGAAAGACACCTTCACATTGGTCTATTACGATCCAGATTTTAGCTCCCACGGGTTAATTGTAAAATGGGATCTGAGACACTGATGTGACCTCAAGGGAGGTCCCATATTTTTGACATGATGACACGGTTATTACAATGATATCCCACTTGACCCTTTACGTGCCGCCAGCATCCACCCTGTAGGTGGCAAATGACCCGTCGGACATCAGCTATAATCACCCAGGTCGATCTACATGTTAAGCGACTACGTACGTACAGGGCAGAGAACGGGTGAGCGGCGCTGTTGGGTCTCGAGGGCTGTTGCCTGTTATAAATCTCGCAAGACCAAAAGCCGAGAGCAAAATCGTCGCAGTGCTCCCATGTGAGTACGTATAGTTCCGTCTTTGTCTAAGGAGCAAAGCGGCCTATCTGCCGGCAGCATCAAATTTGCGTGGCGCCATTTTGGACCACCGACGCGGCGGCGGACGGCTGTACCCAGCGCCGTCGTACCGCGAAGATACAGTCGCGATCGGCGCGACGGTACAGCTTGGACGCCAGCAGCTACCGAAGCCACCGCTGTTCTTTATAGGGACTTAATGGTGGTACTGGTGAGATGAAAGCTATCAAACGGTTGAAGAAATATTCAGATTAGATAATAATAAGATACGTCTTTATTTATCCACAATTACATTGTAGTAAAGCCAAATGTACAGACTTATATGGCGAAGTTTAGCATGCTGCTACTCTTACACTTAACCATATAGTCTCTAGCAGATGTTCAAAAGAATACACTATCCACAAACAGATTTGGTTCATTACATCGAAAGTAAAATTTAAAGAAAGAGAAAAAGGCATACTTTCCAAACCCAATGCACCAAAAAATTATTAATCTGAATTAAAGATGGAATAAAAAAGAAATGAATGATTACGTAAATTATATGTTTGGAGGGTTGAGTAATAATGTTTTAACTTTTTGTCGAAAGACAGGTAATGAAAATTCTTTATACACTTTAGGAAGGTGATTATGAATAATAGCAACATTGTAAGAAAAACTGCGTTTAAAAAGTGTAGACGTATAGCAGGGGTCAGTATTCTAATATTATTTTCTCTGAGAGTTCTACAGTGAACATCATTATTAAATGAAATTTTTTCCTTCAAGTAATAAGGTTTAGACGTGAGCAGCAGTTTGTGAACAAAAACTGAATAGTGATACTTGACCATGTCACTAATTTTTAACCAGTTTAGAACGGGATATTTCGCTGATACATGATCAAATTTACGTAAGCCAAAAATGAATCGTATGCAATTGTTTTGAATTACTTGAATAACGTTTTTAGTGAAATTGTCTAAACAAGTATAGTATACGATATTACAATAATTTAGTATAGATATGACCAATGCTTCACATAGTTTTTTACGCAACTTAAAATTTAGTAAATACTTGTTTGCTATAAGAGTGCGCAGCCGTAGGTAGGTTTTCTGAGATAGACTTTTAACATGTTCAATAAACCTTAATTTTGTATCAAAAACAACACCAAGAATTTTTGCAGAATCAGAAAATTGCAAAATTTGGTTATTTATCTGAATGTTCAAGAGCTGTGTTACATTGTATGTTTTCTTTGTGCGCAAAATAATAACATTTTAGATTTTTGTGGATTAATAAGTAGATTGTGATCTAAAGAGTATTTAATTAATTTATTAACATCGTTTTGTAAAATTTCAGTAGTATTATTGACATTATCTGGGTTAAAATAATGGAGCAATTGCGTATCGTCTGCAAATGACTGGACATGAGAATTATCAATACTTTTGCTTAAGTCGAACGTTATATGAGGAACAGAAGCGGCCCCAATACAGAGCCCTGAGGTACGCCTGAGGGAATTATTGTCACTTGAGACATTTCTTGATTGAGAAAAACACACTGAGTTCTTTGATGAAGGTAACTGTCGAAAAATGAAAGGGATACACTGTCAAGACCTATGTAATTTAATTTAGCAAGTAATAATTTATGATTGATGCTGTCAAAGGCTTTCGAATAGTCTATAGAGATTAAGGCTAGTGCCATTTTCTTATCTAAGGCACTTAAAATATTGTCTTGCAGATTAAGTAGGGCAGATGTTGTACTATAATTTTTTCTAAAACCGGATTGAGTGTCGGGAAGTATAAAGAATTTTTCTAGGTAAGCGGTCAATTGGAACTTTATAATTTTTTCTAAAATTTTGGATAAAATGGTCTGAGATCGTTATACTCAGTCGGTTTCATTTTTTTAGGAATTGGAATAATTAGAGCTTGTTTCCATGTGTTTGGAAAGTAGCCTTTTTCCAAACAGTCGTTAAAGATGTGGACGATGTGATGGAGAATAACTGGCAGGCAAAGCTGGATCATTGACAGGGATATACCATCAATTCCCTTCGCATCAGATTTTAGGCTCCCTATTGCCTGTAATACGTCATTTGAACTAATCTTATTCAATGAAAAAATATATTCAGAGCTTAATTTACTTTTGAAATAGTTTTCGCAAACTAGTGAATCAACAGGTTTATAGCTATAAACAGACATAAAATAATTTTGGTAGGGTCATTAAAACTTGCCGGAAGGGTTGGTTTACTACGAAAATTTATATCAATTTGTTTGAGAGACTTCCACAATTTTTTTGAATCATTTTCATTTGCCAAATTTTCGATATATGTCTTTTTGTCCCTCCTGATCATGTTAAGAGCACGGTTTCTAAGCGATTTGAAGTTATTATAGGCGTCCACGGACTTATTAGTTTTATATAAAGCTTGTGCAGTATTCTTTTCATCAAGAACAGTGCGAAGTTCATTAGTTAACCAAGGTGATGGTGACTTATTAACTCTTACAGTTTTAAAAGGTGCATGTTTATTATAGGTTTCCACGATAACGCTTGTAATGTGCATTACCTTCTCATCAATATTAGATTTCGTAAATAATTCATCTATGCCCGATGTAGAGAGATCGATAAGAAAATCATCCTCACTGAAATGTTTAAAATCCCTGATTGTGATAAATTTTTGTTTTCTTTTATAAGATGTAATGTTAAAATGAAAAAATACGAGTTTGTGGTCCGAAATACCATTCGTGTCCATGACGGAAGAATAGCTGCATATTTGGGGATTATTTAAAAATATTGGATCGATTAATGTTGCAGTACTATCTGTGACACGGGTGGCTTCCGTTACGGTTTGTGTGAACCCCATCAGCTCAAAATTCAGTGAGAATATATTGTTATTAAAAAAATTCATATTCAGATCTCCCAATATCACGATGTTATGATGATATAACGAGAGGCTGGGTAGGAAACCATTTAATAAGGGTAGGAAACCATTTAATAAATCTGCACATTGTTGTATGTTTTTACAGGGTGGTCGGTACAAAACATCTACTAACAGTTCACACTTACCCGCAACCAATTTAACCCAAATGCTTTCGAAAAAATCACCAAAATTTGTATGAATATCTACCTTTTCAGCAAGTAAATTTGATTTAACATAGATTCCAACTCCACCACCACGAGATTCTCTATCGCAACGCAAGAAACAATAGTTGCTAATATTAACCACATCATCAGTAATAATTTCATTTAGCCACGTCTCTGTAACAGCGAATACATCAAAATTTTCTAATGCTATTAAATTTACAATAGCATCAAAACTAGACATGAGGGAACGTACATTCAAGTGTCCGATAAGCATTTTACTACCAGCCATTAAGAGTATTTGAATCGTACGTAATTTTGAAAAGATTTTGAGTATTCTAAATAATTCTAAAATGATCAAAATACAATTCGTGAGAGATGTCTTTGTTGAAAGAATTCATACACTGGGCAATTTTTGTCTGTCGGAAGATGATCGGTACTGTAAGATTTTTTATACTGGTGATTTGAATACAAACAGTTGCAACATTTCGAATGTGCCTGCTTATAAAAGGAAGTGTCATGGTTTTCTCCACACTGAGCACAGACTTTAGGATTTTGCCATTTTTTTCCAGAATGATTAAATCGGAAACAATTTGTGCACTGAGACACTTCATTATTTTTGTATACAGATACATTTTGAAATCCTAATAGAATTTTTCCATTAAAATCTTCAAAAATCTGTTTAAATAAATTACCTGTGACCTCTGCGTAAATAATATATTTTTTTTTGTGCAATATACTTAATAAAATTTATCTTAATATCTTCTTTTTCTATGAAATGGTTTTGTCTTGTCATGTCTTCTACTATCTCTTCTTCGGTAATTCGTTCATCTGTATGGTAGCCCACGATTTTGATTTTAGGTCTAAACATTTTCGGTTCAGACACTTGGTACGATGCTGGCAATTTTTTCTGAATTTCTTCCTTTAACTGGGCATGATTACTTTCGTGGACCTTAATTTCCACACCACCGTTTCTAAAATTCTTCACGTCGTCAATTTTGATTTGAAGTTTAGACAAGCTTAAGTTTTTGTCTAGATCTTTACGCGTCTTGAGGCTTGTTTGTTCCTGGCTTGGTATAATCACTATGCTTTTCAATGGGATTTCCTTGCTTTTTGTAGCATAGATCTTTTTTACAATTTGCGAATACGAAGTGCTTGTCATACTTGATTTTTCAATTATGTCAATCCTAGTAATCAGTTTCTTGAGCGCGTCAACTACAGTTTCTTTTTCAGTAATATTTGTCGACAATAAATTCAGCTGATCTTGAAATCTAGTATTCTCGTTCACAAGTTGCTCAATCAATCTATCTTTTTCTATCTTTTTCTATTAATAACTGTTTTAGCTCCTCATTTGTTGTTCTAAGGCACTTACTGTTTTTAGGTGTTTCCGTTGGTGCATCACTTGGTTTGGTTACCACCATTTTTGCACTCTCAGACGTAGCTGAAGCAATCTCAGCAGTTTTCTTTTTTTTCTTATTCATGGAGTACCCAGTATGGTCGTATCACTTTCTTCTAGTCTAGATGATTGATGTCAAATATTTTGTCAAAATTCTTCGCTGTATTGGCCGAAAAAATGTTTGCCACTGGAAAATCTGTTATCCTCCAAGAATATCAACGGAGCTGCACCCCAACAATAGTTGCAGTAGAGAGTAATAAAATATTTCAACAGTTTTCTCGAGGTATACGCGGATTCAGTGCAATAAGGCAAGTCAAAATGAAGTGATAATGACAGATAATAATAATATTTATTTACTATATAATAGATATGAAACAAGGGTCCATAAGAGGTACTGCATGTTAATGTTGCAATTGTGCACAGAATTAAGACACAAATAATGATACAGCTAAATAATCAATGAATCATTTGATGCATAATTTGTGTATGTTGGCATTGCCAGGCTAGGTTAGGTTTCTTGTGAGTCCATCAATAGCGATCATCCACTGCGACTCTCTAGTCTATTGTGGCTCAGCAGATTGTGTTTGATTTTTTGACTGTTACTAGTAAATTTGTGACAGTTGGTGATAGCATGTAAGAGATAAAGTTGTTTTCATATACAGGGTGACTTCGAAGTTGAGTCATTTATTTTAACAGTGAGTAGATCTGATCAAAAGAAATGTTTTTTTCCTTTACCATTTTTCTGGTAAAATTAAAGTAACAAAGTTATAGCCCTTTGGAAGTTTGAGTACCGCCCTGCCTATTATATGCTCGTGTTTGGCGACAACGGATATAATCCGCCTGACCGGTTCATCGCATCGGAAACAAAAAGCGAAAGAATTTGAAACGTTTATCACGATGTTTTTCGTCAGTCGATAAATCCTGAGTGAATAGTAGTGTGTTGCGTGGCTCAAACGAAATCAAAAATGGCACATGTTTACGAAAATGCTGAACTTGTGGACATGATTCTTATTTACGGGGGGGCAGTCTTTACAAAATGCTCCCGGATGCATCACGGATTTATGCGAATCGGTTTCCCAATCGAGTGCAACCAACCCCTCGTGCCTTTGTTAATGTAGTGCAAAGGGCTCGTGAATCAGGTGACTTAAGACCTCACAGGTGAGGGCATGCTGCTCCAAGACCGCACGATCAAATACAGGTCCGCACTGAAATACTTGTCGGGAGGATACTTTATTAAACAAGGTAACATTTTTTTTTTATTTTTTTTATTTTTACACACATATTTTGGTTTATCTTCCTTCTGCAATCATTATCTGAAAATTAATGACTCAACTTCAAAGTCACCCTGTATGTGTGTATCCCTGTATAAGAATCAGTGGGAAGACTTCTAAATCATATATACTAAGTGACATATAAATCCGAACACCCAGTTTAAATGGTTTTATTTTAATAAAAGTTGGTGAATGTATTTATCTTACTGTAAATAACAAGTGAAAAAAAATTCAGCCTTATCAGTTGGACATTCCGGTTTTTATACTGCTTTTTTTAATTCACAAACGCTCTAAAAATGAATATTTCAGCCGCAGTAAAGAATCAACGTTGGCGGATTTTGGTTCTTGATATCCTTTACTATCGGTTACGATGCCTAGAGTACGGAGACCTGTACGATTTCGTCAACTTAGTGAGTTTGATAGGGGCCGTATAGTGGGACTTTCTTTTCGGGCAATTGCAGTTAGAGTGCAAAGAAGTGTAGACACTGTGGTTAGGTGTTGTCAGGCATGGCTTCGAGAAGGCCGTACGCAAAGAGCAAGGGGCACTTGACGCCGCCGTAGAACAACCGACCGTGAAGATTGCCGCCTAAGATTATTGGTCTTAAGGGACCGTTTCTCCACTACCAGGTCCATTGCAAATGAATGGTTTGCAGAACACGGAAGACCTATTGGCATGCGAAGTTGCAAGAGTCACAATAGACTTCTTTCAACATAATGATGTCACATTGTTACCATGGCCACCAAGATCTCTCGACTTATCCCCAATTGAGCACGTGTGGGATATGATGGGTAGGAGATTGTTCAATTTGCAACGTCCTCCTCAGACTCTAGAAGCACTTCGAGAGGAGTTGGTGGTTGCCTGGAATGAGATACCACAGGAGGACATTGACCACCTGATCAGAAGTATGCCTAGGCGCGTTGGAGAATGCGTAGCACATCAGGGTGCATCCACACATTATTAAAGGTCAAAGGGCTTTAAAGCAGTGCAATCATTTTGAAATTTTTATCATTTACTTATTATGCTTCATTAAGTACTTATACAAAATTTTATTAAAATAAAACCATTTAAACTGGGTGTTCGTTTTTATATGTCACTTAGTATAAATGAGTTCAGCATGTAGCTTCCCATACCAATATACCGTATGCAGTTCGATCAAGGTATAGATATATTTTTCTTTCAGAATATCTTCGAGGTATTTAATTTTATATAAGACAAATCTAATTTTTTTGAAAATATTTGTAATATGAACATCCAAAAGTAAGTGTGGATCTATGAATATTGCAAGGTTTTTTTGTATCTAATGCACTATTAATTTCTGATTATTCACGAAAAAATGCGTTTTAGAGTAATTATTGAGCCACAGAATAATTTTGACAAAATCATTTTCAACGATGTTGTTTAAATCAACCCAATTATCACCTTTATCAAGGACTGCAGTATCATCTGTAAAACTTATAATTTTGTCCACACAATCAATTTGAAATATATCTTTTAAATATTTGTTGAAAAGCAGTGGACCTAAAACCGTTCCCCGTGAGACGGCACATTTGATAAACATTTCATTACTGGAAAATTTGGATATCTTAACAGATTGCTTTCTGTTAGATAAGTAATTTTCCAATAATAAGAGCATCTTTCCCCGAAAGTCAACTATCTCCAATGTGTCTAACAATAATTCATGGTTTACTGCATCAAAAGCTTTTCTTAGATCAACAAAAACACAAAGACAAGGAATTCTGTTATCAAGATTCTGGTGTATTTGATTAACAACATCTAATATTGCGTCAGACGTAGACTTCTCCTCAGTAAATTCGTATTGGTTTTCACATAAAATTTTATATTTAGTCGATAATATTTTTTCAAATATTTTTGCTATATTATGTTATATATTACGGATATAGGTCGATCATTGTTAATGATAGATAGATACATTATTGGTTCTGTCACATCATCATTGGATGACATCACCAACTACCAAAAAATATATTATTCATTTAAAAAATAAGTCGTTGCGCATATGACGGTAGGGAGAGTGCGGGTGTAAGCATAGGATCGGTATTCGAGGTATTCGAAAATCGATAAGGTTCCCCATAGAAATATTCAACCCCCTCTTACCCCATCCTGAGGATATACTTTTTGAAACTCTAATTATTTCAGAGGATGAATAGAAGACAAATATATTCCACTGTTGGCTGGAAATAACAAAATAACAAAATTTCTTTGTAAGTGGCTATTTACAGTGTATCAAAGAACCGAGCATATGAAACCCATACCTGTATACCTAGCTTTGAAAAATAATAGTTTCCCCATAGTGACTTTCAGCTCCTAATTCAACCCCTTCAAGTCTAATTTTCACAAAAAAGGTAGCTTATGTCCGTTTGTTGTGAGAACGGAACATGCAAGCATACATATATACACACTTCCACTTTTATGATATTATAGTAGGGGTAGTAGGGATTATCTTACTGAACAGGTGGAACGCCACTGACATTTTTTGGTACAAAATGTCACCATTCAGATTTCTTTGGGTGTATTTAGAAATCCTACGATCGTTTTAGATTTCCTTAGATCTCTTCAGATCGTAAAGCCTAATGCAAAATTAGTAGCAAAATTGGGCTTGGATCTCAGTGGATTGCTTCAAATTTCCTTCTATTACCTCAGATCTCCTAGGATTCCATTGGATCACCTCAGTTCCTTTTGAATTGTCCCTGAACTTCAGATTTTCTCCCATTGGAATAGAAAACCCCAAATCCGAACCCCATCGTTAATAGGCAGGCAAAAGTGTCATCTCACATATTTCTGAGAGAGCGACGATGGGCATTGATAACCAGAAACGAAAATTTTTTATTCAGAAGAATTTTTTCAGCCGATCAGCTTTTATGATATCTGATGATTTTCTTCGAATTGTCATGCGAGTTGTTATACAAAAAACGTTTAGGTATTTTCCGTGACATCTCCCACCATCAATTCAAGATCAGATCATTAACACCACACCCTTTTTTAATCGATCGGATTCGATACTTATCCGGAAGACGAACCATACCTAATCAAGGATCGTGCCAGTCTAACCGGTATACACGTCTATAAATTAAAGGTTGACAATTCGGTTGTAAACCTCACTGTCATCAGTTTATAAAGGATTACGTTTAGCACAAGTTAGAAGAAAAAAGTTAGTTGCGAACATGTATAGCATATTAGAGAAATTAATCGGATCAAGTCCATACCATTAGTCCATAACATCCTTTCGCTGCCTCTCATCAATATCTGAAAGCATGATGCATTACACGCGGCAAAGCGCCCACAGAGCATCAGTCATGCAGGACACATTCGAACACCGGCACGACGGCCGCGAAACAGGGACGCTAGCCAAAAACACTTTTCTGTAAGTAAGTACGGCGCAATCTATGATGTGTGAAATATGTCTAATAGGTGTGTAGAATTATAGGGGGTTAGAAGTGTATTAACATACTAACATAAAAAAACTGCGATACACCTTCCCCAACCTACCACTTTGGGTTTAAGCCCCCTTCTTACACCGACAACACGTCTACAGGCCCACATTGAATTGCGAGCCTTGCTAACCTTGTATTCAACATCCTCTCCAGTTCAGTTTGCAATCCAGAATAATTCCCAGATATTTCAGAATTAATCTAGTCCCATAGAAGGTCGGCATGACCAGCCCGTCAAGCCTTCTTCTCCTAGTGAATAGGATCAGCTTGGTCTTCCCAGCATTAAGAGAAAGATCGACTTCCCGGCACTACGATTCCCTCCAGAGTAGATAGGACCCAATCTATTAGGATTGATCCAATCCCATGTCTAACCAAGGCATGTCTGATAGAGTCGGTTGAGGTACAATTAAATGCACCTTCAACGTCCAAAAAGGCCACGAGTGCCACTTCTCGCTGATCTAGAGTCTTCTCCAGCCTACCGACCAGATTGTGTAAGGCCAGATCAGTCGATTTCCCAGCTTGGTATGCAAACTGATTTGCGTCAATGACACACCTTTCCAGCGGGCCATCCCTTAAGCATCTATCAACTATCCTTTCCAATGTCTTAAGCACAAAAGATGAAAGAGTAATCTGACGAAAATCCTTCGGGCCAGTATATCTAGCTCTGCCCGGTTTAGGAATGAATACACAATTCAGCATGCCGCCAGCTTCTAGATGTGAAGCCCGTGGTCACACATGCTCTAAACACCGTCAACAGGTGAGGAACAACCGAACTCCATCCCTGCTGCAACATGGCCGGAAATACGCCGTCCAGACCTGGACTTTTGTATGGAGCAAACGAATCTATCGGCCATACCGTCCTTTCGAAGGTGACAATTTCCCTAGCTGTGCGCCAGTCCTCCCCTGAGGGCCTGCGCAACTGCATGCACTCTGTGATTCATCGCGCTATTGTGGAACCGGGGAAGTGCGTATCCATCAGAAGCCTCAGAGTACCTTCCTCAGAACTAGTATTCCCTCCCGAGGGATCATACAGAGATCCCAATCTTGCTTTAAAGTCGTTGCGTAGGACCCTGTGTTCTTGGTATAGTAGTACCCTTGTGTAAAGATTACATCAAAGCCTGACATGTACTTTCCAAGTTATAGACGGGTCAATGATAGGTCAGACAGATCGAAAGAAATGACTGACATGGTTTTTCGTGATGAATGTCTATAATATCCAAAAAAACATATCTTATTTTCGGAATTCGCGATTACAATACATACTTCCTCGCCACCACAATCAGCGATTGTACTTTGTGGAACACCTTGCGCCATTAATTAAACAAAAAAGATGCGACCACACTGGCATCGAAGCAACCCTTTTTAATCGATCGAGCTCGATATTTATCTGGAAAACAAGCCGTACCTAATCAGGGACCGTGTCCGACTAACCAGCGGTGGCAGCAGTGGTATACATGTCTGTAAATTAAGGGTTGACAATTTGTTAAGCGACCAGACCAGCAGCCAGTCGGCCGATCTAATAGACATGTGTCCCGTGTCGCGGATGTCGCCGTATCGTTGCTGCGATAAATCTTTCGGAATAGCCGAACGGGAGGCTCTGGTTGAAATGAACGGCGACCAGCGCCAGGGCAGGTGGATGAGAATTGATGCTCGGAATCGGGGGTCGCCAGGGTACTGATATCACAGATTAGTGTTGTAATGAATGTAAATCCAGAGTTTAAGATTTCAGTGTATCCAAAGAGAGCGCTTTCAAAGTTCTAGTATTGTTGCTTTAACTGAAAGTAATCTTTTCTGGGTATTTACGAGCTGATTCCTGTGCAAGCCTGTACACTAAACACCACTAGCTTCTTCGGGTATTCGGTATTTAATTTACACAGAGTGAACTAAAATTCGAACTATTTCTTGAAACGGGTTCTTCTATACTAGCAGTGACTTATATCAAATAAATTCCCACCAACTATGGGTCAAAAATAAATGGTTTCCCGCTTATCGGGATTTGATTTTTGGGCTTAGCGCGCCTGCGCTTAGGAATAACATTATATTAGGTGACAGGACTTTATTTTTCTGTGTTTGTTTCGAAAATTAACAAACTTTATTCCTGTAGTATTGAGAATATTGGGCTGATTTCTTTCAAACATAATTGTTGGTTTATCCTTTCAGAAGTGAATCAGTTATGTACCTGAAATGTAATATATTTTTAGGTGACATCAGATAGTTGATAAAAAAACTTGATAAATGGATAACTCAGAACTGCTTATTTTTGACCCCTCCAGTTAATGGAGCTATTTTGTTGCAAATTACCCTTAGTAGAAATAAGATAGCACAAACTGCCGTGTGTTACCAGAATCGACCACTGCGAGAGTGAAACAGCTAGCTTTCTGTTGGAACTGTATCCCAGTTTTCATTTAACAGCGGGATTACCACTGTGACCGCTAGATGCCTCCGATTCCGATGCTACAGCAGATACTGTCTACTCGCCATTGAACAAACTAGAAATATATTATATAATACCGCGCCCACCTCGTCTCGTATGTGCATATCACGTCATCGGGTGGTCTCCCAACTAGCAAAGTAGTGGTATAAGCTTTTGGTAAAAGAACCGTTCAGCCATAAAAGCTCTCTATTGTTGTTGCTTGAACACCAAAATGCTGGCTTAATGTTGTGTAGAATGCAACTTTGCTTTCTGCAACATATTTGCTCTAAAGTGAGGTGGTTAAAATATTCTTATAGCATAGTTATACAACACCTTATAGGGCACATTTTTAACTGTTGCATAAACGTTTATACAACTATTTGCACATTAGTCAAAGTGGTTGTGTTGTGGCATCCATGGTAACGTTTATAAAACAAACCCGAGCCTTGTTGTTTTGCTGTGCAATTTACTACTTTAGCCAACAAATTGCTCCCAAAGGAAGCACTTATACAACTGTTGTTTAGTAACTGTTAAAGGCTGTACATATGCTAAATATGTTGGTATACAACTTCACCATAACCTAACTTTCTGCTGTCATATTTCTGTTAAAATGCCATAACCAATGTTTTAAGACAAACAACGCATGCATATTGGTTCAAAATGTTTTATCAACTGTTCAAACAGAATATATAGATCTAGTACAAGTTCTGAGTAAATCATTCGACTCTGTCGGTATTTCATTTCAGACATTTGTCAAATTGTTGTATAACACCTGCAGGCAACACCAAAATATTCTAATAACCTAAAGACAACATGGACGATGCCATGATTATACATAACCACCCGCCATATTGGGCAACCATTTATTCCTCTATTTAATATTAAATAATTATGTTTCAGTTCGAAATTACAGATATAAAGTGATAAACATTAGTGTAATTGTGTCTAAATATAAGATTTGTGGAAGATTTAACGCAGATAAGTTCAGTTTTCCATCTTAAAAATCTAGACATACTTTTGATCATTATCAAAATATGAATCAAATACGAAGCCCATAGAAATTTCGTAAATAATTTGCACGATAATCACAATAAAATTTGCTGTTCAAGTAATTCAATAGCCCTATATAACAGTGTAGAAGTTTATCATATACCTGTGTATGAAATTCATAATGGCCGATATGTAAGTAAACAAGAAGACTGTAATGTGTTAGTTATATATTCTTCACTTCGTCTATGCAATACATAAGAAATAGTTTGGTTGCAATAAAGTAGAATCACGTAACAGAATAGTTGTATAGTTGACAAAAACTGAAACTTGCACTGACGCAAATGTCCTCTAGCGGCTGCAAGAGGCTTACACTTTTGTTGTATAACTGTTACCTGCAGCCCTTATACAACCACTTAAATGACTGAAGTGTCCTATTAAGTGTGCCCATTCCGCTTGTATAGCAGTTCTAAGAGGGTTTTGCCAATGTTCTTACAGTATACAATGCTGTTTAAGGAATACTGTATAATCATTCTTGCAATTCTAATAGGAGTGATAATTGTTAGTTGGGCCGCTACCTGCTTTTATGTCCATCGGACACACTATGAAGATGCAATATTTACAAATCTCTGGGGCGGAAAGTGCGATACGTTAATCTCAATTTCTGCGCGAATCATTAGTTTTATTTGGCTCTGCTGAACGATTTTATTTTGCGAAGGTTTAGACAAAGACAAAAGCTTTCCAACGAGGTTATTAACTTTGCTCCGTATATCCCTTGTACGCGCTTACGGAATCTTTCACAAGTCGTAATAACACATTTGTCATCTAGGTTGTCGCTTTGGCCGCGCCGTATATGCAAATCTTCCATGGTCGTATCACGTTTCCAGATCGTTTTTATGAATGAAACACCGCCGTAGCATGCTTGGCTACTTTGGTATCTATTTTCCTCCCGTGTAAAGCCGAAAGTGCCACGTTTTGGCCAAGATAAGCCATCATCACGTACGCGGCGGTGTTGAAGTTCATCTAGCGGTCGCTCGGTCGCTTCGTGGCGGAATAAGTCGCGCTGGATGCAGGGAAACAAACACGGCTTAAAAATGGTTGTGGATGGGGATACGACAATAGAATATCTTATTTGTTGTTTAGTGCTCCAAAAGTGGAAAATTGAGATTTCGATTTACGATTTCATTCGCAAACTATTTTTTGCGAAGTTTCATAGGAAATGTTTTCCAAAAGTATTGACCAACTAGAGAGAAAAATAGCTATTAAATTGGGTATGTATTTAACATGGTTTGTCAACACACCTTAGATACATCATCTATAGAATTTCTTTGTATTTTTGTAATTTGACTAGTGTACAAAAAATATACACGTGACCTACAAGAACATTTCTTTGTTGTCCGCCGCGTGTGTAGGTCTGGATCCACTCTTCAGACTTGTCATTTTTTGTCCATAACAGTAGCGATGATGTAAATATGTTAGCTCTGCTCTCAATGTCGCGTTGTGTGGTTCATTTATTCCTGACTGGTGCACCAGCATAGAATTAGCGGAAAAATTACAAGGCAGCAAAACGCGTCTAGTGGGAACACTGCGAAAAAATCGTAGAGATATTCCGAAAGAACGGTGAAATTATAGGGAGAGAGAAAAACGGCATCGTTATTTTCAAATGGAAAGATAAGCGCGATGTGCTTATGCTTACCACTAGGCATAAACTCAACTTCGTTGAAGTCTCAGGCAGAACTGACGCCAAAAAGAAGCCGGAAGCTAATGTGGCTTATAACAATGCAAAAAGCTTTATCGATGTATCTGACTAGTTGTCATCCTATTCTACCTCAGACGGAGTATCAAATGGTACCGGAAGGTGTCTGTTGAGTTACTGGAACAAGCATAGTAAACGCCCATTATTTATATAATAAGAATAAAAATGCCCAAAAAAGAATGTGTGACTTCAAAGAAAAATTACGCTTGAAATTACTTTCAAAAGGTAAACAAAATCTTGATCCCAATGACACATCCGCAGAACATAAATTTATTCATGCAAGAAAAAAAGTAGATGCGTAGTTTGCTACCAACGGAATACCACGATGCAATAAGTAAAACAAAACAAGTTGCAACTAGTAATATTTTCTTTGATAGGAAAACGATTTTTCAAGACAATGTTGATAAATCACAAAAAAATTGTTCTTGAGTTATAGTTGCAAATCATGATGCTAACATTACAAAACAGGTGTCAGGTAAGGCAAGTGGTTAAATTCTGTTATAACCATTGTCCCTAGTACCTACTCCTGTTCTATTATTTAAATTTATATTTTAGCCTTTGGATAACTATGAAGTCAGCGATACCAACATAAAGAAACAAGATTGCTTGATGTAGAAAGCATTATCTTCTTAAACTAAATAAACTGACAATAATGATCTATTATAAAATGCTCTTTAAGTTCGAAGCTTTCGTCTTAGAACTAATGTAGGTAGTCCATATTATTTATTTCTTTGTTTAGTTTTCCATATATTCTCTAGAGAAAAGGGGATCTTTAAAGATTAAAAAATATCATATGTTCATTGTTTTGAGTTGCCAACAACAACGAAATGGGGTATTTTCCAAAAAATTTATTTCGGTGAATTATGAATATTTTGCCTGCAGTGCTCAATTTTTTTCTACAAGGAGATCATAAAATCCCGGAACGGCAAGATATCTGGTAATATACATATGGTATGGGAAAATGAAATAGTCGCGGTTTAGTATTTTTACTAGGCTATTCAGTGGTGACCTTGAATTTGACCTAAATTATGACTTTATGAGTTAAAACAAGGAAAAAATGTTTTTTTAACGGGACCATGTACTTTTGGCCCCGGAAATAGATAGAGCGGAAAATTGTACGTCCAGATATGACGTTGGATGAACATTATTTTGACTTTGAGCATATAGTCATAGTCATAGTAAAAAACTGTTCTGGAGGAATTTTAAGAATGTTTAAAACAATATTGCAATGTGGCTGAAGATACAGCATAAATGAGAACATAAAGGCAGCAGGAGCTTGGATTTTTCTGTAGGAATACACTGGTAACCTTGAAAACGACTTTGACTATAGCATTGGGGGTCAGATTAGGGTAAACATAATTTTCCGCGGTATTTCCGTTGTCAAAAGGGCAAAAATGTTGACCTTGATATGCCTTCAAAGTCACGATCAATGTTGTTTTCAAGGTCACCAGTCAATAACCAGGGAAAAATTCAAGCCCTTGCTTCCAGTACGATGTATCTTCAGAAACATACCTGAAAACTTTTTTAAGATGTCCTTGAACAGGGTATTCTAGGTCAAAATAATGTTCACTGATGGCCATGCCATTGATTTGATCGCCAAGGACATGATGGTCAGTTTGAAGCTCAACAGTGAATTTTGACGAAAAAACTTCCACTCTATCCATTTCCGGGGTCAAAAGCGTAGGGTCCTACATGAAAAAATCGTCTTGACATCGATTTGACCTTCAAGCTCAATTCAAGGTCACCATTGATTAGCCCGGGAGAAATCCCAAACCACTATTATTAACCTTTTAACATACCAATTGCATATTTCTAGATATCTTGCCGTTCAAGTACTTTCGGTTCACCATGTATAAATGAGAGTTCGCAGAACTTGACCTAGAAAGTTCGAAGGTATCTTTTGCGCCAAATTTGTGATACTAGAGAGGTACTCGGGCTTTCCACAACGTGACCTTGAAATGTGACCCTACACATGAGCGAAAAAAACAAGAATGCGCTATCCAACAATTGCTTACTTAAAAATGTATAAAAAAACAAAAGTTTAACAATTGCAATTTTATCGTCTACAACATTAGTTTTTTTGAACGACCACAGTTAAATATACAATTTGGGATTTTCCTTTACAGAGCTTATCAGCCAGCCAACATTAGGTACGTTTTCCAGCAAAGTCTTAAAATAACCGAGATATGAAGTTTTGAAAAAATTTGAATGTGCTAAGCCGACATTGCATCCTAGGTCAGTTACGATATTTTGCAGTTGATGTGAACAGGGTTTTTTTCAAGGCGATGGCTTCCACCAATTTGCAAAACTACAAAAAGATGCAACCAACTGCAGGAGAAAGGATGATGATTCTCTTCTGTTTCTATTGACGCTGAGGGTCAAAATCCCATAAAAAAAATTGAAGGCGTAGCACCCAAACCAAAATGACTAAACTTAAGTTACACAAAAAAAGGGTGTTAGTCCATGAATTCGCGCTTGGGGCCTAATATCCCAGAGTCCGAAAAATGACGAAACGACCCCTGCACCATATGTTTTATAGGAAACCAACTAACGGAGAAAAACTACAGAGTTTTTTGCTGATCGTCAACACCATAGTGAATCGATGAGAAAGATATAATACGAGTTACATTGTACAATCAATAAACTATTAAATTTGCCAAAAAAAAATCATTGAAAAGGGTTTGGCCTAGGAATGGGCGCTCTATTATCAATGAAGAGAAATTCAAATTACGGATAAGTGACAAATAGTAAAATAAAAGTTTCGTGATTTTGGCACGTGACAACGTTGCGAGTCAGTATCCAAATCAGGCGCCTTGCGGTGTGCATTGAAACTTCGGTTATCGGATTTGAAAAACCGAAATTGGTACCTTCTTATAGGAATAACGAAGTTATCGATTTGATTTACGGAGGTTACTTTCAAGACTCTACTGATACTTCGCGTGTGTATTCAGATCGTTCAGATGTTTCCATCCCGAGCTGTGTAGGTTTGTTTCGACTTCAATAATATTTACCAGAAAAACAAGGACAGAGCAGTACTTGAAATTGAATAGTGAGTGCCTTTTTTTATCACAGTTTTGTGATTTCAAACGTAGTTGCTTCTGAAGTACCAACTTTAGGGATACCCTGTATACAACATATCTTGACAATTGCTACATTTTCTTAAAACTTGAAAGTTAATTTGAGGGTAATGACATTAACCTTTTCATAGCAATAACGGGTTATACAAACATGAAGAAATACAGGGTCCGCCAAAGGAACCTGACGTTTTCAGAATGGATAGTACGAAGCTGTTTTTTGACGTAGAACATCGGTTACAGTGGGCAAGACATCGGTAGTAGATGCCATTTCAGTAGTCATGGAGCTGTGGACAAGTGAACATCGCGCATTTGTTGTCGTGACGTATTTTAAAAATCACGACTCGGTGATCATTACACAGCGTCTATTTCGTACACATCTCAATGTCGGACGTCATGGTTCTGTTCCATGCCGTAACACAATTAAGTTGTGGGTCAAAAATTTTCGTCGATCTGCATCAGCAATGAAAGCTAAGCCACCAGGAATGCGTCGAACAGTTCGGACTCCAGCCAATATTGAGAGGGTGCGAACAGCGGTGCAGCAAAGTCCACGTCGTTCAGCTAGGCTACAAGCAATTAGTCTAAGGCTTTCAGAAACAACAGTGCGGCGTATTTTGCATAAGGATTTACATTATCATCCTTACAAATTAGCGATGGTTCAAGAACTGACAGCTGAAGACTTTGTGAACCGTTTGACTGCAAGCAACCAGCTTCTGGAACTTTTGGATGAAAACGCTTTAGGTGGCTTAATTATGTCTGATGAGGCGCATTTCGAGTTATCAGGCTACGTAAATAAGCAGAATTTTCGGTACTGGTGTGCAGAAAACCCGAGAGAACTTCACCAGCGACCCCTTCATAGTCGCAAGGTTACTGTTTGGTGCGGAGTGTCGCGATTCGGCATAATTGGACCCTATTTTTTTGAGGACGATGCTGGAAATTCTGTCACGGTCAATTCGCAACGTTATCTGGAAATGTTAAACACATTTTTGGAACCAGAGCTTCGTCGACGGAACATAGATTTAAATACTGTATGGTTTCATCAAGATGGCGCCACAGCGCATACAGCACGAGCAACAATGGTTCGACTGCGAGAAATGTTTCCAGGAAGAGTCATTTCGCGGAATGGAGATGTTCCTTGGCCGGCAAGGTCTCCCGATCTCACGGCTTGTGACTATTGGTTATGGGGTTATCTCAAAAGCAAGGTATATTTAACGAGCCCAAGGACCATTGGAGAATTGAAGGAAAACATTCGCAATGAAATTAGCGCGATTTAGATGAGTATGGTACAGCGCGTAATGGGGAATGTGCGAAACCGTTTGGAAGAGTGTGTCCGCAGTGAAGGACATCATTTGACCGAAGTTATTTTCCATACATAAAATGGCATGAAATACACTTTCGATTACTTATAGTAGATTCATATTGAAACTCATCAGGTTCCTTTGGCGGACCCTGTATTTTCTTTGAATATCGTAGCTTCAAGCCTTTATACATTTCATCCTCTTCTGACCGCCTCTATCCACGTTTAAGGGAAACGTTCAACATACGTATAATACAAGGCGTGCTCCACTCCATAAAAACTAACATTCGTGGGAGAGATCCAATTGCAGGCGTGAGTTGTGTTCAGATGGACCATCAACATGAATATTTTAGATGAGTAGCGTATGCTAATCAGCTGGGTAAGTCCCGGCCACGCTGGGGTCAGGTGGATATACGCAAAGGTGAATCAGATTGACTGCGTTTATGGGACCAACACGGACCTAGACGAAAAAAATTGTCGTGCATACGGTACGACATCGTGTGTCTTCATTTTGAAGATAAGCATGAAGGTGTTTTAAATTATCTGAATTTGGGCGGTAAAAGATGATGATCGGAAGATCATATATCAGGGGAAGTAATATCTTAATGAAGATATTACTCATATCGGAAGTATAGTCTTTTTTCAATGGAAGATGTCTGTTTCTTGCTTCAGAGCAAGATACGACTTTTTTGACAAAGGCTACACTTATCAGCAGCAAAATTCAAAACAAGACAATACAAGAAAGGATGCACAGTCTTTCAAGTATTAAGTACATGCTATGTTATATGAATCAACGTTTCTGTTCTTTTCAAAACAAGCTTTTGAAAAAAATATACTTGTATATATTATCTGCTAATTGTTCCGTCATGAAAAAAGAGTAGTTGACCGTGATACTAGATACAAGATTTACAACTTATTATATATCATCTTTCAAACGTGGGTTCTGGATTGCCCCGTTTCTATGATACGGGGTGTTAAAGCTTTTTGGTCTGTGAAAAATTGTAGGCCACTAGTTTTTGCAAAAATAAGCATCGGTATCTTCAAGCCATGTTGATTATGCTTAAAAACTGTCTCTTGGAGGTTTTTTGGTAAGTTGTTCAAGATATCGCGAGGTTCTACAGCCCCTCTCTTCCCCCGCACATCAACTATAGAGAGACCTCATACCAATGTTGTGTTTCGGGCCTCACAGGTCCTAGATGCGCCATTGATATTACTAATAATTATTGTTTCCTACAAATAAATAGAGAGTCAACTTTATAACTGAAATTAATCTTATTGATTATATTTATTTATCGCATTGACATCTTAAAAGTCATGGCCGAGTACTATCATATCCCGAGGCGCGTAGGGTTGAGGGATATAACGTGAGAAGACCGCAATGGCCTTCTCCACCAAGGTATGCAATATATACTAAGTGACATATAAATCCGAACACTCAGTTTAAATGGTTTTATTTTAATAAAATTTTGTATAAGTACTTAATGAAGCATAATAAGTAAATGATAAAAATTTCAAAATGATTGCACTGCTTTAAAGCCCTTTGACCTTTAATAATGTGTGGATGCACCCTGATGTGCTACGCATGTTCCAACGCGCCTAGGCATGCTTCTGATCAGGTGGTCAATGTCCTCCTGTGGTATCTCATTCCAGGCAACTACCAACTCCTCTCGAAGTGCTTCTAGAGTCTGAGGAGGACGTTGCAAATTGAGCAATCTCCTACCGATCATATCCCACACGTGCTCAATTGGGGATAAGTCCGGAGATCTTGGTGGCCATGGTAACAATGTGACATCATTATGTTGAAAGAAGTCTATTGTGACTCTTGCAACATGTGGTCGGGCATTATCTTGTTGGAAAGTTGGATCTGCCAGGGTGTCAAGATAGGGTAAAAGATGGGGTTCTAGAACTCCGTGGATATAACGCTGCGCGTTCATGTTACCTCTGATGAAGATTAAAGGTGACCTGGAACCATAAGCTATAGCACCCCAAACCATAACTCCAACAGTGTGATGAACATGTCTTTCAACAAAAAACTGTGGATTCCTCCTTTCACCACGTCGCCTTCTAACCCTTACACCGACGTAATCGCCTTGAGTGGTGCAGACAACGGTCACTCTGGGATCAGGAATGGAACAGTATTGACTTTAGTGACGAGTCTGGATTTTGTTTAGGCATGCACGATGGTCGTGCCAGGTTTAGAAGGCGACGTGGTGAAAGGAGGAATCCACAGTTTTTTGTTGAAAGACATGTTCATCACAGTGTTGGAGTTATGGTTTGGGGTGCTATAGCTTATGGTTCCAGGTCACCTTTAATCTTCATCAGAGGTAACATGAACGCGCAGCGTTATATCCACGAAGTTCTAGAACCCCATCTTTTACCCTATCTTGACACCCTGGCAGATCCAACTTTCCAACAAGATAATGCCCGACCACATGTTGCAAGAGTCACAATAGACTTCTTTCAACATAATGATGTCACATTGTTACCATAGCCACCAAGATCTCCCGACTTATCCCCAATTGAGCACGTGTGGGATATGATGATTGCTCAATTTGCAACGTCCTCCTCAGACTCTAGAAGCACTTCGAGAGGAGTTGGTGGTTGCCTGGAATGAGATACCACAGGAGAACATTGACCACCTGATCAGAAGCATGCCTAGGCGCGTTGGAGAATGCGTAGCACATCAGGGTGCGTCCACACATTATTAAAGGTCAAAGGGCTTTAAAGCAGTGCAATCATTTTGAAATTTTTATCATTTACTTATTATGCTTCATTAAGTACTTATACAAAATTTTAAATAAAACCATTTAAACTGGGTGTTAGGATTTATATGTCACTTAGTATACTATTATTTCGAAAAAATTCGAGAATCTTGCTTCGCCCAAAACCAATAGCGTACTGTGTTACGTTAAATATGATAAACGCGAGGGACATACAAAACTAAAATTTGGTGACGTTCTGAGGTTTTAGTTTTTCAGTCATATCTAACGTCACTGGATCCATGTTCAAAACCTACAAAGCTTTTTTGTCCTTGACGTAGTAATCTTATGCCAAAATTTTCTCAAAACCCGAATAGTGCTCTCAGAATTACAAGCATCAATGATTATGAATGGATGAAAAGAATGAATATGTTGTTTCATGAAACGATATATCCTAAAACATCCAGTAACCACAATATCCCAAATAAACGTTTCCTGATCACTTCCAATTAGTGTAGAAAGTTATAGGTGAATTGTCAATAAATAGATACTAATATAGAACGAGAAAGTCAACGCATTTATTTCTATGTAGCCAAATTACTGTCCTGAAAATCAACCGCCAAATACAGTATCGCTAGTTGCGTTTTTTGATTACTAGACACCTTTACGATTTTTTATTTGCTAACATGTCATCAAGAATTAGATATTCAGTTGAAACCGGCATTTCGTTTTTGGAAAATGAGAAGTACAACCGAGGAGCTATGACACTTCTGAAGTAAAATTTAGCGTAATACATTATTTGTATCGTGTTGTTGAAGCATCTCTACTATCCTTACTAGAGAGAGAGTGGATGATTATTACTCAATCACACGAAAATTGCTGAATGGATCTGTATGAAATTTGGTATGGGGATATATTATAGCCTGTAATAGCACATATGCTATTTATCACAGGACATAACTTTGAAACATCCATTTACGGGTGCTTATAGGAATTTGACATGAGGTTTGATATCGAAGCTTTCAGTCGCTGGTCCTTCCGAAATGAGGAAGCGCAGATGAAAAAGGCTTTGCATTACGCATTTACTGCATTCCGTAATTCGTTTTCTTAGCGTGATCTCTTCATTTACATTTGACTGGTGTTTTGTTTTACTTCAAGTATTCAGGGTGTCCTGAAAGTTGGGACTTTCCTTCCCAGAGTCCAACACGTTTGTAATACCAAAGCTAATTTGCAGCAAAACACACACATATTTTGTTTGTAAACACTGCTTGAAGTTGTCGCTGTCCGATTCAAAAACACGATTTTGCTTATCTCTTTCTTAATTTTAAACATTTGGAGCTCTCTAGGTCTTCAACTGTGTTCGACCAGACGGCTTGTTTATAACGATAAAAAACATATGCAGCTCTGATGGTAATAAACATCGATGATCACGGTGATGTTTTAAGTACACTCGCGGAATACCAATAGGATCTTGGAGATGCTCATATCAAATCAATAACTACGTTATTGCTCTAGAACAGAGTTCCCCAAACTTTTTTGTGTCGTAGACCCCTTGCCATGTTTTTCCGTGTTGGGTAGACCCCCTACTTACCTGATATTGATTTCCTGTAAATTTCTAACTGTAGTGAAGTTTAGTGTTAAAAACACATGTTAAATAATTTATTAATTGAATTTAAATTAAAACTACTCAAAATAAAATTTTGTATCTGTTATGTAAAATATACGTAACATTAAATAAACAGGTGTCTGACCAATAAGTGCCCGCATTGGGAATAAGTACCCGCAATGGAAAAAAAATAAGACGGATAAAATAAAAAAAGTGAAAAATAATAAAAAAAAAGTTTTTTACTTAAAATAGTACAATAAGCGAGTTCGTTTATTAATTATAACATAAACGTATGTTCTACAATAATTTCACTGTTAGTTTGATTAAATTCCGCTTCTTATACGTTTAAGATATCTAAAAACAGGCGAAAAATTAACGAATTTTAGTGTGTACCTATCCTTGAATTTTCAGAATAATTTAAAAAAAAATTTCTATACAGGGGGCACTTATTCCTAATGCGGGCATTTATTGGTCAAACACCAATAAACATAAAATAAACTACAAATAAAATAACATAAGCAATAAGTCAATATTTTTAGTGAGAAGGATGAACCTGATGCTTTAATAATAAATTATCAACATTTGGCGTCAATTTTGTAAGGGTTAATCTTAAATATCCTCTGCTAATGATGTCCAGTCTGTTTCTTTTTTTCGTTAGGAGATTGGTAACAGCGCTGAACCCCCTTTCCACTGGGTATGACGATGGAAAGGAAATTAAAAATTTCCTTGCTATATTCCATAATACGGGATAAGTATATGTTGTTTTGCAGTCAGAATTGCTGATATCCATTTTTAAACTGGACCTTAAGTTCTTCGTTTGTACTTAGTTCAGTCAGTTCCTCTTGTATTATGACATTCGTTTCTTCTATGTCACCATGTGGATTAATTATCCACGGTGGTATTACCATAATCAAAATATCCTCAAACCTAGATTCAAAATCTGAATATAGGGCATTTAAATGTTGAACGTAAGTTGAAACGTCGTCTTCCTGACAGCTTGTCTGTGACAAATTGGGGAACTGAGAAAATTCGCCCCGTCCAATATTTTGCTTCATTAGTTTAACTCTGGCAAGAAACGCTGATAAGATGGACTTTGTTTTAATCAAATTTAAACTGTCGCCTTGTAATTGCAAATTAACCATATTAAATTTTGTAAACAAATCTGTTAAATAGGCGATGTCTGTTTTCCTCTTCATTAAATTTTCTTTTAAAATTTTATCTTTAGTATCCAGAAATTCTAAGATAGTCTCAAAAAGTGCAAAAAATCTTGTCAAACATAAGCCTTTCGACAGGCAGCGTACTTCAGTGTGAAGGAGTAATTGATGAAAGTGTTCGTCATTTTCTTCACACAACTGCGCAAATAACCGCGTATTCAACGCGTTGCTTCGGATTCGGTTTACTGCATCAATGACTAAATGAAGTGATTCATGCAATCTAACACTCAAATTTTTAGCAACTAAATGTTGTCGATGGATGATGCAATGTATTGCTAACACCCCTGACACATTTTGTTTTAAATAGCTTATAAATCCACGATAACGTCCAACCATGGCAGGTGCTCCATCTGTAACTACTGATATTATATTTGATAAAGGAATTGCTTTTTCAATGAAGTAATCCTTCAAAACATGAAATATTGATTCACCTTTAGTGTTGGTTATCAAAGTTCTTGCGAAGAGCAGTTCTTCGTAGATTTCTTGATTCTTAATAAAACGAACATATGCCAATAATAATGCTGCATTATCAGGTAGAGTTGACTCGTCCAGTTGTATAGAGAAATGGGTCGTTTGCAAATAATTACATAAGAAGCTTTCAATATCAGAACTCATTTCATCAATACGTCTTTCAACAGTATTGTTGCTTAAGGGAATTTTTTTAATTATATCAGATGCAGGTTTGTGTAAAACAGTTTTTAAAACCTCTTCAACGGCTGGCAAAATTAACTTCTCTCCGATAGTATGCGGTTTTCCGGATTTTGCTATAAGTAACGAGATATTGTAAGACGCCCGCAAACCATCATCATTTCTTTGTGACGTCAAAGCGAACATTCTGTCCAGTGTAGGTCTCTTCTGAAATTTATCTTTGAGTGTTTGAAAGTATTTCAAATCTTTCTCTGTTTTATCTTTATCAGGGTGGCATCTTCTCTGATGATCTTGCAGTTTAGATGGTTTCATAGCGTCATTGCCCAAAACTTTGTTGCATAAAATGCACATAGGCGATTGTTTGTCCGGCAATGCTGGAATGAAGCCAAATTTCAAATAATCAACACTGTACTGTCTACATTTCTTTTTAGATTCGGACATAGCATCAGTCATCTGTGGGCAAAATTATTTAAATAAGACAGAAAATCCAGCAGCTGTATATTAAAAATATTTTTTGATTTTTCCGAAAACATTCCATAATTCGAACATCTTCTTGCAACAATTAGCTCGAATTACGGAGATTGCACTGTAATTATATTACCGATTGCTAAAACTTTCAAAAAGAAACTATTGAGGAGTACTCGTGTAATTTTGCATGATTGAATATTTAACTACTAATAACTAAAGTCATAATAAAAAATAATGTACTTACTTTTCGCCAGCACTCTTAAACAAAATAACACTGACTCACTATAATTTGTGTGATATACTATCTGTTTAAATTTTTAAAAATATTTTTTTAGCACTTGAACAAGTCAGTGCAAGGTAGCGAAGCTCTGAGACTGCGACTCTCAGGTTTTTACAAGTTCAAAATGTATTGCGAATACAAAGCGAACATCAACATCCTACAAGTTACACAATTTTATAAACATATATAATAAATTTTTTACTTCATAGGTACTTTTATAAATAATGTATATGTTTTCATATTATAAGATAGTATGATGTAAGTAAATAGGTACTATCAGTGTATGTATTGAGATCCACTATCGTGGACCCCCATATTCATTTCATGGGCCCCCAAATTTTTTTTCGCTGACGTAGACCCCTTGCAGGTTGTCATAGACCCCTAGGGGTCGATATAGACCACTTTGGGAATCAATGCTCTAGAAATATGCCGATTTCTGTTATTCAGATGCGGTTTGTGTATTTTGATGCTGACTTACATAGCTTTAGTACATCAACATCATACATTTTGACGTACGAGGGGTTTGTTGGCTTTTCGGCACCTAATATCTCGGTTATCTTAAGGCTTTATTACTAAAAAAAACTTGCTAAGATTGAGATTTAAGGGACATAATTAAGACCATCTCTTCCACTACTCAGAGTGGTGTCCTTTTTCTAAATAAAAATTCATTATGTGAGCGATATGAAAGAAAATTATAGGAAGGCTTACTTTGATCATAGTAATAGTGATAGAGTGTCAATTCCTGTAAATATAATTTTGAGGTAGTTGAGGCTATCGATAAATTACTTTTGTTATCCTAAAACTTTTCGTAGAACCCTTGTGTAGTCAAAGTAATGCAAAACGTATGGCCTATACTTTGCACTACTTTCAAGCGAGCGGAGCTGCGGGCTTACGCTCGTATTATTTCATAGCGTGTCACCGTAACGACGTAACTCTAACCACTCGACGGGACACATTGCAATGTGATTCTGGAAATTATTGCGCAAGGATACACACACATGTGTTTGTTCTTTTGTGTGGTGCGTAGGAAGTGCCATTGTTACTGGAAGGGCCGTTTGACCTGCACGTATGTCATTCTCTGTGACCGTCCATTTGGCCATTGTTTGCCGACTTGGGTCATGCGTCGTTAGAGCCGGCAGCTTCGTCCTGAAGGACTCTCCTCTCGCCCACGCACCGCGCATACCAGGAAATTGAAGGCTACTGCCTGCTGCTGGTAATTTAGGAAAACGAGGGTCGGTCGTTGGCTAGTAGCGAGACAAAAGGATGTTAATGCCTTTGCGCAGGGTTCATTTTCGCTTCCGTGGATGTTCAGGTTTCGTATCAAATAGGATATAAGTATGGAGAATAATGTGTTTACGTAATTTTCAACATACAACTTTTACGTTGCAGCTTAGGTGGTCTACAAACTAGTGTAGGAGGGTAATCCCATCTCGCCTTAGTGTTATTTGAACGACATTCACGTTTTGTACTTATTTTTATTTAGCCCGATCAGCAACAGAGACATTCATAACATCATAACACACTGTATTAAGATCTGGCATTTGGGGTTATGTTAGGGATGTACTTTCTGCTTAGGAAGTATAGCCATTGTTTTCTGAATCACCCTGTATAGAGCCTTTTCATCACTGGTGATGTCTCCTACAGCCCATTGAAGGAGCCGCGGTATTAGGTATATTGAAAAGTGACATTATGTAGGTTTTTTGACATTATATAGGTTTTTATGTCATTATGTAGACTTTCCAACAAGAAGTCAACTTGAAACTAGCTGTCATTTACTTCATGCTCACTTGTAGCAAGCGCAGAATCAACTATTTGCACAATAGCGTACTGGGTGTTTATACGACTCTTACCACTGATATCTCGGTAAAGATATACGAAGTCAGTTAAGCAGGGGCAGAGATGCGCATTCAGGTAACTGAGAAAATGGCACTCAGAAAGTTTCGGGAGACAGACGAGAAAAAAATCCTTTTTATTTTTCCTACTTTTATTGGAGGTGGGATTTGAAAATAAATAGCACATTAACATTGCCACCTTTTCACCTCTACAAGGTGATATAACTGGAATTTCAATATATTCCTGTTCTTGTCATCAATAATCATTTTCGTTTTTTCTTATGAACGCCGTATTGGCCTTTTACACAGGTGAATAATGTTTTTAATTCGGATTCTAAAAATACCCTAATATCTATTTCCTTGATATTGCAAAACTATAATTGTCTAATCAGCTATCAGATAATTATTTTCGTTTCGTGATCCGATCAGCGTGTATCTTTAGTTTTTATGAACTGACCATAGTTATACAGTACTTATTTCAGATTAAAGTGATGAGGTATTGTACATATCATGGCATGGATTGATATTATGAAACTTCAGTTATCTAATATTGTTGGTCATCGATCAAAGAAGGTAATTTTAACATATTATATACCCTAAGAAAAAACCTGGAATTGAAAAACTCACGGTCAATTGATCGGTTTGGAGAATATCATTTGTTTCCCTTTCTTTGGGGGGCTAGTCGTCTTTTTGGGAGCAGGAATGTCTACCTGGGGCTTTTCTGTTTTTGAACGGTGCCATTTTAAAATTGTAATGCCGCATTTAATAGATATTGGCATACTATAGAATCATTATATCTATTGTCGCAACACACTGTATAGGAATGTGAAGAAAAAATAAATGAACTGAAAGACAAACAAAATACAGGGTGTTCCTTAATGATATGCGCATATTTAAGGGTGTGAATCTACATGAAAAATTAATGTTAGTTTGCTTTATAAACTATTGTCCAAAAATGTTTTCTTACAAAAACTCGGGGTGTTGAAGTTTTAGGAAAAAAATGGAAATTAATTAATATTTTCGGAACCGAACCAGATATTTCCCTGATATTTAGTACGTAGTAAAAGTCAATAAAGTTGCATATTTTTCAATGCAAATATAATTTTTAGCTTTAACAGTGGCGTGCGTACGGGTATTGACTTCGATATTTTTTAAGAAAAAAATGGTACTCCAATAGTTTTTTACCAAACAAAAACTATTTTTAAATTCCCCGTTCAATTAAAAACAAATGATCTTTCTTGAATTGTTTTCCTTCGATGCGCTATTTTTGAGTAAAAAAATAAAAACTGCTCTATTTTTTCGAGAAAATTGATGTAATAATTGAAGAAGGCAATTTAGCAATAAATATCTAGTTGCTCTGGAATATGTCATTGGCTTTTGACATCTGACAAGTCTCTGTTACTCAAATCTGTTCGCTGTGACATCTTTTTCATTATTTAGTTTTTACAATCTTGTTAATAATGGTGAATTATTCAAATGCAGAAATGGCGGAAATGCATTACGTGTATGGCCTTGCCGACGGTAATGGTGAGCAAGCCAGACGGATTTATCACCAGAGATATCCCGATCGTGCTTTGCCAGATAGTCGAACCTTTTCTAATATTCATCGTCGTCTTGTTGAAACTGGTTCTGTCCGAAAAGGAACATCTGAAGGTAGACCTCTAAGTGTGAGAACACCTGAAATTGAGGAAGCAGTGCTGCACGAAGTCGAAGAACATCCTGAAACGAGTACGAGGAAGATCGCTAGACACTTAAATATTTGCCATCAAATTGTTTGGAGAATTTTATCCTTACCATATTTTAAGAGTACAGGCATTACTTCCCATTGATTTTCCAAGGCGTGTGACCCTTTGTCAGTAGTATCTTCAAAAAATTACACAAAATCCGCAATTTGAATCAATGATTCTTTTCACGGACGAAGCTAATTTTTCTCGAAATGCCATTCAGAATTTCCTCAATAATCATTTGTGGGCAGAAGAAAATCCCTATGCTATAACCGAAACCCATTTCCAACACCAATTTTCGGTTAACGTATGGGCAGGAATTATTGGCAACCACTTTATTGGCCCAGTCTTCTTGCCGGAACGACTTGACGGACAGACTTACCTCAATTTTCTTCAACAACAGTTGGCTTTGCTGCTTGATAATGTTCCGTTAGTAATAAGAAACAATATGTGGTACATGCATGATGGTGCACCAGCGCATTTCAGTGTAACGGTTCGTAATTATTTACAAACTGTTTATCCAAATCGTTCGATTAGCCGCGGTAGGCCCCAAGAATGGCCACCAAGGTCCCCAGACCTCAACAGTTTAGATTTATTTTTGTGGGGCTATCTTAAGACACTAGTGTACACAAGTCCCATTAACACAGTAGAGGAATTAAGAGGAAGAATAGTTGCAGCTTGTGATAGAATAAAAAACACTCCAAGGATATTTCAACAAGTGCGCAATTCCATGAGGAGGACGGAAGCATGCATACTAAGTTGAAGGGGGCCATTTTCAACAATTTTTGTAATCATTTCGTTGGTTTTAATGTTATATTTATGTTGTCAGTTGTTGTTGTTCATTACCCTTAATGTGTTTAATTTTTCCAAATAAATTAATAATTTTGCAAGTTAGACAATAGAACGGTTTTTATTTTTTTACTCAAAAATGGCGTATCGAAGGAAAATAATTCAAGAGAGATCATTTGTCTTAAATTGAACGGCCAATTTAAAAATCGTTTTTATTTGGTAAAAAACCAGCGTACCATTTTTTTCTTAAGAAGTCAATACTGGTACGCACGCCACTGTTAAAGCTAAAAATTATTTTTGGAATGACAAATATGCGACTTTATTAACTTTTGCTACGTACTGAATATATCTGAAGTGGTTCTGAAAATATTAATTAATTTCCATTGTTTTCCTAAAACTTCAACACCCCGAGTTTTTGTAAGGAAACATTTTTGGACCATAGTTTATAAAACAAACTAACATTAATTTTTCATGTAGATTCATACCCTTAAATATTCACATATCATTAAGGAACTGTCATTATTCTCATTGCACTTGAAGGTCACCGTGATGGCCGAAACGTCGTACAATCAACAAAAATTTAAGCGTATTTGTAGTTTGATTCGGCCATACAGTGGAATCCTAGCCTGTATATCGTGTTTTATTACAACTTTAAATAAAGTAATCCGGCAGTGAATGAATAACTTTCAGTATGATAATAAAATTGAACTGGACTAATAATGCCACCATGCACAGTCGTCTCATGTCATTGGTGCATTACAGAGCGTAAACTAACTCGAGTGGTCTCGCCGCTGCACCGCACGTTCTGCCGACTTAATCGTAATTGTTAATGGCAGCCCGACCTGGAAATGACCATAAATTTTTATATCTTCTTTATATGCTTTTAATTATTCTATCTGATGATGGCGAATCGTCGACATGGATACTGCGAACATAGCGCAGTAAAAATCGCAGATGCTTGCTAAACATTCCATTTTCAGTTTCGATATTGGTATTCGCTATCCGCGAAGGAAAAGGATATTTGCAATTATGCGTTTGCTTCAGAAAACGAACAAGGCGATCTGATGAGTCCGTATGTATCTGGAATGCAGCCAGGTATTGGTTATGCTACACTCGGTTTTTTTCTGTATTTGTATACCAAGGGTGTTCCAATATGGAACACAGGTTACAGGCAGATGCATGTATGTTAGGAAATTTTAAAACTAGCAACTGCTGCTTTGATAAGCAAGCTAAAAATAATGTGGGCATGCTATAATAGCGCCAATATCTAACGAGGTTAAAGATATAGTAAATTTTCCAATATATCTAGAGCCTAACAGCTCTTCTTTGCACTTGTTTGTTGTTGTTTCATTGCGTTACTGATCACCAACTGTCTAGCTTCAAAATCATTCTAGCCTTATATGAACCTTATTTGTGTTATAAAATAAATATTAAAGAGTCTTATTGCAGGTGGAGTACTAATATAGCTGTTATCATATAAAAATATAAAAATAAAAACATTAATATGTAGAGTAGGAATATTAAAATTTTATAATTTGTATAATCCAGAATCCAGCCCACGTAAAATTCCAAGTTTATGGAAATACTATTTTTTCACTACAAATTTCAAAAATATGTCTTGACGTTCTCGAACAGCCACCTCCACACCCCCAAACGGAACAAAATGCTAATAAAATGTTGGGCAAATTTGACAATTTTTAGGACGTAGCTATATCTTGTGTATGGGGAGTCCAAAATATCGTGAAACTGTATGATCTATAGGTTGTATGTATGTATGTAGGGGGGGGGGGGTTGGCTTTGTACAGAATTTCATTAGCCACAGATCTTGATCTATAGGTTATTTAATCATTCCAAAATTTGCAACCCAGTAGCTCATTTACAAGTTACAAGCTTAGGATGTTTCAGAATTGAAGGATTCCGGCTCTCGGATTTAACATTTATTTCGTAGATGCTAGTTTTAAGCATTTTAAAATGTTTCACAACCATCCGACAACGTATACAGATATATATATATATATATATATATATATACAGGGTGTCCGCAAAGTTGGGGTTTTCCTTTACACGACGCGACGTGTAGATCTTGAAAACATAAGCAATTTTTCTTAGTACCATATACACCAATGTCTTACGGGATCCGAGATAAAGGGCTCGGCAACATCAAAAATATCTGAATAACGTCCTGTAGCCATGACATCACCGACTGGTACAAGGTCACTGGCTCAACCCGACGACAGAACTGGGTCGGGGTCAGTGTGTCAGGTCAGTATCCAACCTTCAACCGACGGTTACGGTCACGCATGTAGAGGTAATTGCGTAGACGAGAATCCCTCAACAAGCACTAGAGACGTGGCTAGAGAAGTGCAAGTATCAAAAACTAAAGTGTGGCAAACGCTGCGTGAAGAGGGGCTGTATCCGTTACACGTCCAACGTGTACAAGCCCTTCAAACTGACGATTTTCCAGCAAGAGTGCGGTTTTGTGAGTGGTTGTTGCATCAACATGACAATAATCCGGACTTTGTCACGCGTAATGGTGTGAATAACTTTCGCAACACTCATGTTTGGTCAGTAGAAAATCCGCACGCTGTCCGTCGGGCACATTTTCAACAAACATTTTCGGTGAATGTTTGGGCTGGCATGGTGAACGGTATGCTCATTGGACCATTTATTCTCCCAAATCGATTGGACGGGATGCAATACCTAGACTTTTTACGCAACATTTTGCCTTCCTTGTTAGAAGATGTGCCATTAAGTGTAAGACAATCAATGTGGTTTCTGCGTCTGCTCGGTAGCGCATCAGCTGATTTCATTTTCTGTTGGAGCGGTATGATTTCGGGCAGAGACGTACTTAGCCCTTCTCGTCAACTGGAGAGTGAATACTTTTTCCTTTATTTTTTTTACTTGGTCGCCCTCGTTTCACTACACATTACCTTTGTTATTTCAAGGGTAGTTGTTTCTGAAAAGGAAAACCCCAACTTTGCGGACACCCTGTATATATATATACACTAATGATTTATCTTGTTATGGATTCGATATCTTTGGGGTCACACCGCTTCAGAAATACCAAATGACGGTATTTTTTCCACTATACAATATGTAAAAAATACGTTGACACCATTTCCAAGCTTTTTGTTTTTCGTAACATTTTTTCAAACCTACCATATACAAAAGCCTGGAATGATCCATAAGGTGAAAATATAAAACTCTGTGTAAAAAAAAAAACAAAAAACTGCCGGTTTCTTTAGATATTTCGTTCAATATACTTTAAAAACAAGGAAAAATCTTATTTCTCATGTACATTCCTCGCGACGCTGTCTTAATGGCACTTGAAGGCTTAAATTTTTTTATGTTATGTTGACCATATGCGAGTTTGAACAGAATAATAATTACGAAAGTAGAGCTTACCAGTCTCATAATTATTTTGGTGTACTTCTATCGAAAACTTAGAGATAAAAATAGAGCTTAGAGTCCATTACTAGGAAACAATTTTTTTGATTTCGTATACCTTGTTCGTATTGAGTCTCAACAGATACGGTATAACTATCGAAATATCTTCACTACTCATAAGTTTTATAAACTATAACAGAATATACTATCAAAATTTCTTACCCTCTACGCTTGCCTAATCTTTATAAATGTTTATTCATTGATGAAGACAAAAGAGTTAAGGTCATCAGCTTCCTTGATTCCATTTAAAAATAGATGGCTCTCAATTACACAATCGACGTTCCTAGATTTTAAGCAATCTCAATTGTAGTAGATAGTATCACTACTGTTCATTATTACAAAAGTACATGATAAAATCTACAAACTGTTGCAAATTATCTTTATTATTTATAAAGGTATGATTAAAATAAGACTTGTTTAAAATTTTTACGCGTAGCTGGACTAAGCAAAGCGTTGAAGGTTGAAGCATTCATCTATCAAATCATATGAATAATTTAAGTACCTTTTCAGTATATGTGTTACCGGCAACCTGTATAATCCGGTATTCTATACAATACCTCGGTAATGTATAGAATATCTATAACGTGTAGGTAATGTATGAAATATTATTTTTTTTATACTTTGCCTACGTATTCTATACAATACCGAATGCGCAGCCAGTAATGTATGTAAAAGACGAGAGCAAGGAACGGGTTTTGCGCAAGGAGGATGGGTGGCTTCTAGCAATATTAGCTGCAAAACAGCTACAAGCAGCTACAAAACAAAACTGGAGGTGTGTGAATGGTGGTTCTTCGCAATGCCTTCCCATGCTGAAGGTTAAAATCCCATAAGAAAATGGACGGAGTAGCACCAAAACCAAAACAACTAAACGTAAGGTACCACATAAAAGGGGTGCTACTCCATAAACTGGTGTTTGGTGGTCTCATATCCCACAATTTGGAAGTTAACAAAACGACGCCCAAACCACAAGCTCCGCAGGAAAGTAAAAAAAACGCTAATTTTAATAAACTTTATTTTAAATAATATAATTTGTTTCATTTGCCCGTCATTTTATAGGTATGCCGGTTAACATTGATAAATTTAGACCAAGATCCATTTATTTTACACATTGTCGGTGGAACAGCGGGTAATGGATAATAATATTCATAATATTTCATACATTGCCTGTGCAACCCAGGTATTCTATACATTGCCTAGGTATTGTATAGAATACCTGAATTAACATATACAGATTACCGGTAACAAATGTACTAAAACGTCTTGATCTTGGCCACCAGACGGCGTAATTCTAAGCCAAAGATGAAAAAAGGTAGTTTTTTCGACTATTTTAATAGGTCGGATATGTTTAGAATTGCGCTTGACTTTCACTTCTTCTTACTTCCTATGCCAAAACTGTCAAGAAAGTATTGTGATTGCGAAAAAGTTTAGTACTACACTAGTACTGGTGACGGAGAAAAAGACCAAAAACAAAAAGAGTAAAATCGCTCAAACTTCGGTTTTCGACGTATTAGACGTTCTTGATCATTTTCAGAATTTTCGTAGGAGTTGAAATTTGGGGGTTTGTAGGTGGTGGGGAAGGGATATTATTTTTTTGATCATAGTATATTTATACGTATATTATTCGTATTGTAGCCCAAAAAACATACGAAGATACGAAGCTTTCACGAACCGAAAGATAACTCGCCGCACAGATGCCGAGTAGATGCGGAAAGGGACAACGTTGCCACATGATCGGAAAGCATGTCTATAGACTAGTTATAATGGGTCTGTTTTCACTCGGCGCCATTTTTTGTCTTCTAAAATTCATGAAAGTTTGGTAGTGGCTTAAGGCTTACTGCCCTCTTTCGTAATGGTAATGTTCAGTATAGTATGTCAAAATTGGAATCGCTCATCTGCTGACTTTCAGCCGACTAACCTGCTGAATTTTTCCGTTCAGCATCGTCCAATTTTCCAGGTAACTTGATTTCTGCGTATTTAGACTTGGTGGTCACTCTCGCTGTCGCTGGTCGCCGCCGGCATCGATCGCATTCCGACCAAGCTCCCTCCGAAATAGGAAGAGACACGTCCCGATCGTAAGTCGCCTTCATTACCCGCTGGCATTCCAAACGTTTTAATCGCAATCAGCTAAACGATCGGCCTCACAATAACACACAACCGCAAAAAACTAATAATTTAATTTAAAATCGATAGCAGACCGAGTTTCGCGGAAACGAGATGGTACCGAGTACCATCAGGTCATAAAGGAGAGCAAGTCCTGGTAATTGCTCATGATGCCCCGGTACGGAAATCGAACTGATGCAAAGTGTGCACGTATTTTGTCTCTAATTCGTATCCACTTTTTACTGTCCTTGTCAGAGTATGGTAACACAGGTGTAGTCAAAGATATTATTCTTTTTGCCTATGGTTTTTGTTATGTGCAGTAAAGTGAATGATTATACCTACAGGAGACACGAGCTTTGAATGAACAGGTTACGACAAATATGTTTGATTTTTTGAACAACTATCACTTGGCAACAGAGAAACGGACAGTTCAGGAGCTATATATATATTATTTATTTATTTATTTATTATTTATTTAATATAAAAATAGTTTATTACAAAAACGTACTTTATCCGTCAGATTAGCTGTATAGAGATGCAAGAATTGTTGATCTTCTGCAGTTGTTTTTTTTCAGCATTTTGGTCTAGCAATTGAAAAACAAACATACGTTAAGACCGTTATAATATACTTATTCAACTAGGAACACAATTCATGAAATAAGCTCCTTTGTCTCCTATACACCTATACAAATAGGATACAGATGCTGAACGTATCTCGCCAGTCGGTTATACAGGGTGGCGCAGAGGAAACGCATGATTTTCACGTAAGCATAACATTTTTTTATATTTAAGATAATTTTAAATTAATTATGGTAAATTACGTCACTCAAGTGTCGCCCTTCTTCGCCCTCGCATATCTCCAACCGCTCTTGAAAGTTGTGCATTACACGTAGGATCGTTTCTTGTGGAATTCTTGCGAGTTTTTGACGAATAGCCATTTTCAGTTCCTGTAACGTACGGGGTTTGTGAGGGTACACTTTAGCCTTAAGGTAACCCCACAAAAAGAAGTCAAATGCAGACAAATCTGGGGAGCGTGGAGGCCAAGGAACATCGCCAAAGCGGGAAATCACATGTTCAGGAAATATTTGTCGAACACATTCCATTGATGCTCTCGCTGTGTGAGCTGTGGCACCGTCTTGTTGGAAGTACAGTTCTCCGATGTTTACTTGTTGCCGTTGAAGTTCGGGTAACAGAAAAATTTTGTAACATGTGAACATAACATTCTGAAGTAATTGTTACTGCTCTTTCTTCGGTACTGTTGCGTCTTGTAGAACTTTGGATTTCACTGTTTTTCCACTTGAAACTTATAGAGGGTAGTCTTATAGATTATTTTAAATAATAAAAAGTGTGGATGAAGCACGCTTTTCATGAATTTTTTTTCCCAAAACACTATTTTTAGCAGTTATTTACCCCATTATTTCCACTGCCGTCTACCATATGACCAGACATATGACGTTGACGTCTGTGGATATGCCATATATGAGAGGCGCTTTCCTGCGTTGTTGCCGGATTGGGCTCTGTATTCAGGGAAAAATATGAAAATTGGAAAATTTATATACATGTATGTTCATTATGAGAAGGTTCCACTCCTCGTAAAAAGCGATTCATCTGACCACAAAACCAAATCAATAAAGTCTGCATTTTACCAATGGTAAGGATGTGAAAATTCTCCTCGCAAGACTTTGGGAACATGGTAATTGGGGTGTAATCCGCCTAGTACTTGTAATGATCATCCAACGCCAAATTAATCACTTCCAGTTCCTCTTTACCAGTATGCCGAACACCATGGCCTCTAACTAAGTTATCGAGCGTCTGCTGCATTTATATTAATTAATGAAACACAAAAACAAAAAACTGAAACAAACAACAGTAGTAAAATTAAAAGTGATTCTTACTAAGTATAAAACAAAAAATAACAAACAGTAAAATAAAAAGCAATTCTAAGTGACTATAAAAAACAAAAAATAACAAACAGTAAAATAAAAAGCAATTTGGATGGAATGTAATTGTTCTTCGTTTTACTACTGTTTTTACTTTTTGTTTTCTGTTGTCACTTAGAATTGTTTTTTTTGTTTTACTACTGTTTTTATTTTTTGTTTTTTATAACCACTTAGAATTGCTTTTTATTTTACTGCTGTTTGTTATTTTTGGTTTTTATGATAACATGTAATTAGTTTTTGTTTTACTACTATTTTAATTTTTTGTTTTTTATAATTATTTATAATTTATCATTTTTAGGTTACTACTGTTGATTTTTGATTTATACTTATTAAGAATCGAATTTTATTTTGCTACTGTTGTTTGTTTCATTTTTTTGTTTTTGTGATTCACTAATAATTAATATATGTATATAAATTTTCCACTTTCCTTATTTTTCCCTAAATGCGGAGCCCAATCCGGCAACACCGCAGGCAAGCGCCTCTTATATATGACATATGCACAGACGTCTACGTCATAATTATGGCAGATAGATGGCGGTGGAAATAATGATGGAAATAACAGCTAAAAGTACAGTGTGTTGGGAAAAAATATTCATGAAAGGCGTACCTCATCCACACTTTTTGCTTTCTGTGGTGTTGCGTATGTTTATTGCGGGATATGCTTTTTTCTTTTGCTCCTGAGTTGTATTTTTTCTTCAATTAACGTTTTTATTATATTATTCTGTTAAAATGATGTGAATTATTGTCTTATTGGACAATGATATTACGAAATAGGATGTTTTATAGAACTTTGAGCTTCTATGTCAGTACGTGACTTTAAACTTGCATCAAGCGGACTGGATCTAATTCTTCTTACTTTAGATCCAAATGATATGCGGTACCAACAGCAATTCATTAATCCATTCATGCGAAAACAGACGGTCAACAGTTCTTCAATGTAATTGAAAATGATTTTATCAAAATTATTCGGTGGTTTAACAGTAGAAAATTAAGCATTAACTACTCTAAAACACATTTTTTACCATTTGGATCTTATGCTAGATTTGTATCCTACAAAATTAAATACCTTGGGAATACATTGACAGAAAAATATCTTCGAACATTATACCATGCACTGATTGAGCCTCATCTCACATTTATGGTATATTAGCATGGGAGCTGCATGTTCCTCACATATCTATAATTGAGATGTTTTTCAAAAAGTATTCTAAAAATGATATTTAAAAAACCGAAACTTTATCCCACTGAAAAATTATATGCAGATGTATGATATAAGACAGCTTTATTTCTTACACAGCATCAATCACTTCCATAAATTTGTAAACACCGACCAAAAAATTAAACATAATCATTATACTAGGTACAAAATTCGTGGCACAGTAGTTCCTCAACCCCATAAATCTATAATGCAGCGATCATATCTCTATTTAGCGCCTAAATTTTATGAAATTATACCTAAAGACTTAAAAGATTTACGTTTCGGAAATTGTTTCAAAAGAAATTTAAAAAAGTGGCTACATTCTATATCTAGAACTGAAATTCATAAACTCATAAATATGAACATCAACTAAATACATAATCTACTGTAGCTAATTTTTGTCCTTTTTTATCATTTGCATTCTACAGTTTCAACTTAAATTATTGGTCCATGTACAGGCGATTCCTTCTATTGGGCCTGTTTTGATTTTATATTTATTTACTCATATTGTTTGTTATCTTTGTACATTGAGTGAATAGATATTATTATTATTATTATTATTGTTATTATTATTATTATTATTGGCAACCATCAGCAAGGTCTGAAAATATCCTCCTTGGGAGGTATATTGTCTATTTAACAGCAGTAATTAATGTTTTCAGAGTGTAAGCAAACATTTTTTCTGCAGCGTCACGGACTGACATTGATATTGTCACATTTAGCGCGAAATTGTGTTAATTTTACTGTTAGTTGCAACTAGATGTGATCTTATATTTTCGAAAAAAGTCCGGCTCTTTGAACCAGCTAAATACATATTATGTTAAAACTGCACGGTGAACGGTGGCTTACTGACTACCAGTGCGTAGTTATAAAGAATCATTACAGCGGTGCACCTATCGGATACTCTTCGGTCTCCTGATCAGTCGCCGTGCGCTGTGCGGGTTCGAATCCCGTCCCAGGAGAAATTTTTCTCTTGGCTATGGATGTTGTGATTGTCCGTAGGTGGTAGACGGTCTCTGACTGTCGAACGCGGAGGTACCACCGGGCGGATCTCGTTGCATGTTGCATGCACACGTGTTCCCTCGCCAGAGTCCATGTGGCGTTCCCCCTTTTCCGTGTATCTCCCTATAGCCCCACGGTACCCAATGGGTGTTTAGGCCTTCGTGGTAGTTGGAGTATAAAAAAAAATTCCTGGGTATAACGTTAATACCTACTCTTGAGATACAGTGAGGATTATTATTTAACTTTACAAATATAAACTAATTTTTATATCTTCTCTAGGTACGTACACAAAGCAGCACAAAGGCACATTAACTGTCATCTCGGCACATAGGTATACTATTTCTAAGCTATAGAAGAAATGTATTTGAAGACAAATAAATAGTTCAGCTCTCAGGCACAAGGTGAATAAGTAAAAAAACATGGCTAAAATGTATACAGAAGCTTACGTTACTAGTAACCTTTTGCGAGAATGTCAGAAACATTTCATATATTTCGTTCTATGTACCACCTCTCAACCAACTGCAAAATATTTTAAATATGTATCTCCCTTTTGTTTCTTTGTGGTCTTGAAATATCGTAACGATAATCCAAATGAAAATAACCATTCCAGGTGCCATTTTTTGTCGTGATATACACGCTATGTGTCGATAACTTTTATTAATTTGAATTATTGGATAAAGAAGGTTTCTGTATCATTTTGATGAATGAACTGTCGCTTAGACAAAACATTTCACAGAACTTCAGCTTTGTTCTCCTTAGAATCATGTGAGTGATTGGAACAGACAGTTTTTCGAGTTACCATATTTGTCTGTCTACGAGCCCCTTCCCACTTCAGTTGGCCCACTTCAAGATTTGTACCAAAATATGCCTTAATAAACCAAACACGACGAAACTATTTACTGCTAAAACAATTTATTTTCTCAAAAACAATTCAGGTACACTCTAGTTGTAAAAAATACATATTTGAAATCACTTAGACCTATAACTAATAGAACATCCGAACAAATAAACAATGTGCGAATAAATGCGCGAAGTTAACAAAGCAACAATTGAAAGATTACCAGTGGGTAACATCACCTTTATTTTTTATTACGGCTGAAATTCTTTGGGGCATAGTGTTAACCAAGTTTGGTGTAAAACAATCCCATATTTCTTGAAGCTTTTGTCTCAGTTCGGTGATTGTACGAGCAGGATGTTGTCGTAGAACCTTTTTCATCTCGTGCCACAAAGTTTTAATAGGTGACAGATCTGGACTGCTAGAAACCCATTTCAAAAGTGGTACATTATTTTCTTCCATCCATTTTATAGCCTTTTTTGAGATATGGCACGCTGCACCATCTTGCTGAAACACAAAATCTTGGCCGGATGTCAAACATTCTTCCATCACTGGTAAAAGTGATTCTTCTAAAAATGCCAAATATTTGTTTGTATCCACATTTCCATCAATAAAATGAAGTTTTCCTACACCTTTTGATGACATACTGCCCTAGATCATAATGGATGCTGGAAATTTAACTTTTCTCTTCAGACAGTCAACATGGAATGCTTCATTTTTTTTTTGCGAATAACTCTACTGCGACTGTCACCAACACAAACTTCGAATCGGGCCTCATCACTCCATTGTATTGTACACCACTGTTGAGGTGTCCATTGTCTATGTTCTTTAGCCCATCTAAGCCGATTTTTCTTTTTCAGTGGAGTTAATAGTGGTTTTTCTTTGGCCTATAAACAAGTTGTACAACTTTAGGGTTTTTACTTCACTTTTTTTTATAAGAAAACTTACCTTGCAAGTGTTAAATCCCAGTTTGTGGGCCTCTCTATGAGTTGTGGACCTCGAAATTCTCCTTCCAACAGCGTCACTCCTTAATTGTAAATAATTGGCACGCCTGTTTTTCACAATTATTCTTCTTAATGCTCTTCGGTCGGCATTTGTGATATTACTTTTTTTCACATATCGTGGCTTAATATTAACTGTACCAGTTAAGTTATATCTTCTAACAATATTTCTCACACTATACCGCGATAAGTCTAACAAATTTGCAATTTCTGAGTTTTGTTTCCCAGAATTAAAAAATTTAATTATCAGTAACCGAATTTTCTCACTAATAACCTTTCCTCTACCCATTTTGAAAACCTTAACTACCCAAAACTGTTTTAAACGTATTCTGACAGCTGTGATTAATAAAAACAATTGTCATGGCTTTTATTTTTCACAGCCACCTATGTGTTATAGACTTATTTTGCATTCAAATGAAAATAGGTTGATATGATGTAATTGCAACATGTGTTATTTTTATGCTGCAAATTTGATTAGGGAGTGATAAAGTTGGTGTTTTCTACTATATATTATCAAAATATTCATTGTTAATATTTTAAACCTATAACACCCTGCTACATCTTCATTATTTGTGTTTGATAAGAAAAAACTAAGATATCAATAGTTGGGCCAACTGAAGTGAGAAGGGGCTCGTAGAACTCTAGCTTGACAAAATATCTGTCGGTCTGTATGTTTATCTGTCTGCTAATCATTCGCCCTTCTATAACATGATAGGCACCACTCGTATTTTGATGACATATTCACACAAGGTTACTACTGTGCCAAGGATGAAAAAGCTTTAAAGTTTTCGAAAATCGGTCCCGCGAAGGCAAAAAGCGAAAAAAATTAAAAGCCTGAGAATCCCTAAAATTCTACACAAAATTATGCTAAATACACAAATGTTTAGGTACAACCGGATTTTCAGAGGTGATCACGCCCCTCCTTGACACCCCCTGCGGGCGCCCATGGCAGCGTTGCCAGATGGTCGGTATTGTCGGTACGGCAAAGGTAAAATTTTTAGATTGCAACGTTGTCAAATATATAAGTCACCGCGCTCGAAACTGATTCGTTAATTTTGTTATTCGAATTTAACGAATATCTTGTTAAACATCTCACATCCCAAGTATCTCATTTTATTTCACAACATTAAGACGAGCAGGCTAATTGACAAGTGGTCGTGTTCACATCAGAATCTTAATTGTATATTAGGTACACGCTTTCTGCGTTCCTCATATTTATGACTATATAGGATTAATGACTTACTTATCGTCCAGAGAGTATAACTTTCCAACTGCCAGCAAAGTATATATAGAATCACCTTTATAGCTAAGCTAAACCGACTAACAAGGTATATGCTACCTTGTAATTAGAGACACGACTTGGACATCATGGAAAAACACACACATACGCAGTCATGGACGTCCACTAAGGGATTACATCCATAAGTGTAGAATTTTTGCGATGTATGCTAAAACAAATCAAAATCTCTTTATTTTCATCCGCAACATAAAGGTGTTTGATAAAAATTTAATATCAAAACCATCTTCGAAACAAGTAACACACTAAGCGTCCTTCCTTGAGGCAAGAGGCTTCATTGGAAACAATGGATCTCTCCTTGGAAACAGTGAACCTATGACGCTTCATTGAGGAACGTTCAAGGGGGGATTTTATTTTCCATTTCGCAATAGGTTGTAATAGTTATCACAGGCTGTCATCCATATCAGATTTATCTGTGCTGGCCATATCTACTCAGATTTTGATGATAAAATTGGTTCGATTTGATTTATTTGTCAATGAACAATGCAAAATAATAATGTACATTGTATTCACAACTAAAAAAAACTGTTTACGCTCATCTTACCACGAAATTGAAGTGAAATACTGAATATAGGCAACCATACGCACCATTCTGCTGGTTGCAGAGTGTAGATTACATTTGCCAGATTCACCTACTACAGTATTTCACAAACATTTTCTATACCCAAATTTTATATTGTTATAAATTATAATGTGTGATTATGAAATAAAGTTTTTCGAGGAGAAAATGCATTTCTTTTTCGACATCCTAGATAAATGTAAAGGGATCATTGAAACTAAAATCAGATAGCAGCAGCAAAGCACTACGGTGCAACTGGTTGCCTATATTCAGCTTTTTACTTGCGCTTTGATTGCGTTGTGGTTCGAGGAAGCAAACATATCATTTTGCATAGTATATGCATAGATTATGATAGATTTGAATTTTGACTTCAATTTCGTGGTTTTTGCCTATCAAAAATTGACCACTTTCCCAATTAACATACTATTATTTGAATAATTCTACAAATTGCTGAAATTTTAAAACCTTGGAATAACTGCTAGATTATTCAAAAAATATATAATTATAAATATGTTTGTGAAATGAGATTTAAGAAGTTAAAATCGGCCCTACTGGATACTAGATATGTTGAATAGCCGTTCTACAACTTGGCATCCACTTTTAAATATAGCGGCCAAACGTCTACGATTTGGATCGCCTGATCTGATTTTTTACTAGACTAATATTCTGCCCAAGATTTTAAATGGAGCGCAAAAAACCAAGTAAGCTGGTTCAGTGCTTCCCATGAATTCACGTTTCTCAGGGACGGATCTAGAAAACTATTTGGGGGTTCATATGTTAAATTTGAAATTTATTTAGAATAAAACATTAAGTACAGTGGAGTATTTTTTTCATAACATGCACATTTATTCACCGTTTTACCGAAAACATCGTTTGTGTGTGTAATTGAAAGACACCTTCGATGTTAGTTTAGAGCTCGGATATTTCAGGGAAGGTCCTGATACCCAGAACAGCCTTCCTCTTGGATTTTTCCCTGATGTTCTTTATACTGAAAATAAATACTGTCTTCTGTTTTTAGAATAACAATAATCGGATGTGTTTAGAAGTCTAGCTGGTACTCCCGTATGTAATGTGTGGAAGCCAATAAAACTTGTACATTTTCTTCTTTTATCAAATTGCGTTTATGCAAAACAGCTCCTTTCTGATATAACATTTTTTGCCGTATTTTTCTGTCCTCGGGTGCAAATATGTAGATATTTTATAAAAACTTTCAGGCATCTAAATCACAAAGCATTGACTTTGTATATTTGTAACGACTAGAATAAAAATGAAACAGAATAAATTTCAAAGCTTTAAAGCGGCCAAAGACTTTTTCCAGTACTACCTGAATAACCAGAAGGTTGCACAAAAAACGTTTGAAATAATTGCTGTTAAATTTTTGACTATGTCAAAAAATTACTAGAAGTTGAAAAAAATTAAAAAATAAAGTTTTGTTGGGCTTCTTTTTTTGTTGAGAAGCTGCTGTCACTGCTTCGCTTTGACAAATAATGAATATAGAAATAATTGTAGTATAGGTAGTAAGACCTGAGTGATGAACCCCATGACTTTCCTCAGGGAGGAAGTTGCTACCAGCTCAACCGTAAGGTCGGAATAGGCACTCTCGTTGACATTTTAGGAAGGAGAGATGGTGTGACTTTTGTTTTAACGAATAATGCATGCATTTTCTGTTCCTGTTCAACATCTTGTATTCTACTGTTGATCTATGTTGTTACTGATTATCACAAGACAGAATCAAGGATACGTCAATATCGGGTATGTATAAAGTTGGGACGTTCCTTTTCAGAAACAGCTTGTTTTGAAATAACAAAGCTAAAAACGGAGGCGACATTTCAAATTTCAAGTACTGCCCTGTCCTGTCACATGTTTTGCTCGTAAGTACTGTTGAAGTTGTTGCCGCGGTTTGTTCCTAAATTTTCAACGTTCGGGGCTGTCTAGGACTACTTTGTCCACTTCGACTACCTTTGCACAGTATAAGAAATCCTTCGATGCTCATGATGGAAACATCTAAATATACTCGCGAAGTATCAGTAGAATCTTGAATACAGAAAACACCGTTAACTAACATCAAATCGATAACTTCCTTATTGCTATAGGAATACGAGCCCCTTCCCACTTCAGTTGGCCCAACTATTGAAATCTTAGTTTTTTTCTTATCAAACACAAATAATAAAAATGTAGCAGGGTGTTATCTGTTTAAAATATAAACAATGAATATTTGCAGCATAAAAATAACACATGTTGCAATTACAGCGTATCAACCTATTTTCATTTCAATGCAAAATAAGTTTATAACGCATAGGTGGCTGTGAAAAATAAAAGCTATGACAATTGTTTTTATTAATCACAGCTATCAGAATACGTTTAAAATAGTTTTGGGTAGTTAAGGTTTTCGAAATGGGTAGAGGAAAGGTTATTAGTGAGAAAATTCGGATGCTGATAATTGAATTTTTAACTCTGGGAAATCAAACTCAGAAATTGCAACTTTGTTAGACTTATCGCGGTACAGTGTAAGAAATATTGTTAGAAGATATAACGTAACTGGTTCAGCTAATATTAAACCACGATATGTGAAAAAAAGTAATATCAGAAATGCGGACCGAAGAGCATTAAGAAGAATAATAGTGAAAAACAGACGTGCCAATTAAGTGCTCTGTGGAGTGACGCTGTTGGAAGGAGAATTTCGAGGTTTACAACTCATAGAGAGGCCCACAAACTAGGATTTAGCACTTGCGAGGTAAGTTTTCTTATAAAAAAAAGTGAAGTAAAAACCCTAAAGTTGCACAACTTATTTATAGGCCAAAGAAAAGCCACTGTTAACTCCACTACAAAAGAAAAATCGGCTTAGATAGGCTAAAGAACATAGACAATGGACACCTCAACAATGGTGTGCCATATAATGGAGTGATGAGGCCCGATTCGAAGTTTATGTTGGTGACAGTCGCAGTAGAGTTATTCGCAAAAAAATGAAGCATTCCATGTTGACTGTCTGAAGAGAAAAGTGAAATTTCCAGCATCCATTATGGTCTGGGGCAGTATGTCATCAAAAGGAGTAGGAAAACTTCATTTTATTGTTGGAAATGTGGACACAAACAAATATTTGGCAATTTTAGAAGAATCGCTTTTACTAGTGATGGAAGAATGTTTGACATCCGGCCAAGATTTTATGTTTCAGCAAGATGGTGCAGCGTGCCATACCTCAAAAAAGGCTATAAAATGGATGGAAGAAAATAATGTACCACATTTCAAATGGGTTTCTGGCAGTCCAAATCTGTCACCTATTGAAACTTTGTAGCACGAGAAAGGTTATACGACAACAACCTGCTCGTACAATCACCGAACTGAGACAAAAGCTTCAAGAAATATGGGATTGTTTTACACCAAATTTTTGCCAAGACTTGGTTAACACTATGCCTCAAAGAATTTCAGCCGTGATAAAAAGTAAAGGTAATGTTACCCAACAGTAATCTTTCAATTGTTACTTTGTTAAGTTCGTGCATTTATTCGCACATTGTTTATTTGTTCAAATGTTCTATTAGTTATAGGTCTAAGTGATTTCAAATATGTATTTTTTACGACTAGAGTGTATCTAAAATGTTTTTGAGAGAATAAATTGTTTTAGAAGTAAATGGTTTCGTCATGTTTAGTTTATAAAGGCATATGTTGGTACAAATGTCTGAAGTGGCCCAACTGAAGTGGGAAGGGGCTCATATGCCGATTTCGCTCTTTTCAAATCCAGTTGTAAATAAACGAACACCGCGTGACATTCGATTTGGTTACTGACGCAAAAGCTTTGGTATATGTATTTGTAACGTGAACTATATGTATGCTAAGTGGAGTAAAATATCAGCTGTTACACAGCGGGTAACTAAATACTTATTTAGGAATTACGAAATTTCCTTCAAGAATCCCCCTGAAATAGCTTCTACGCAGATGAGATGTGCATGCACCACATAACGCGTGTACGTGTGTCTGTGTCTTGCAATTATCTTTATACGATGTTCATGAACAAATGATGAACTGGACGATGAAAGTGACGAGGTTCTGGTTAATAGAGGAGCCAGCCTGCCGTTCTCACAATCATTTTCTATTCAAATTACTGCGGTTTTAATACGTACCAAGAAAAGCAGCGTGAATGTTTACTGCTCACGCTTTTGCCTTGTGGCTTTCTTCATTTATATTTCATTCTCTCTCAATAACCTACATTGGATTACATTTGACAGTATCACAACCGCTTAATTTTTTTTACTGCAGGAGTCTTAAACCCCGCAAAGATGAATCTCAAAGTGATGCGATGGATATGAAGAATTTGAGAACTTGCTAATACGTAATTTTGGTTTGGCCAAGGTCCAGAACGTCCCCTTTTGGTATACTGTTCTACATTTAAATTTTTGCTACTAATGTAGGGACCGTACCAATGAGTTTTCAATGTATTGGGCTTGTAAAGATGTAGAAGTCTGACAAGTCCGTCATGTATACTGTACGCTGAAACATCATGGAAGGAAGCTTGGGGGAACAAATTTCGTTGACACATTGTTATAGGTGGGCAATATCAAGAGGCTTGATGATGGTAAGATTCACTGAGTAGTCAGATTTCTCTTATTTCAGTTGGGCAGTGCAGCCAGGAAAACAACTACACATGTCAAGTCACGGTCCGTTCACGTTTGTTCTATCCGATTTTAGAACTATGCACCTTGCTCATGTCCAACCCATCCCAAAAAAGGGATCTAAGACCGACACTTACAGCTACAAGCCTATATATCTGCTTTCTGTTCGGAGATCTGGCTCTCTTCTACCGATAAACCAATGAGCTTTGCTCTTCAAAGCTCTCCTCCATGTTGCCTTTGCGCGATGTGCCTGCCAGACTGACCCGCCTAACAGTGTCGAACTTCGTACATTCAGAAGTGGCCGATACGACCGCTCATTTGTTCTAGGTTGTCGAGATTGTGAAACAGTCTACAAGAGGAGGCTTTTCCCAGTACTACTAACCTTAGGCAGTTCAAAAATCGGATTAACGAAATTTCTTAGGGAGCCTCATAGCAGTCGCGGTGCCCTGCCATTTAGGGTTCTGCCTGCGCGGTTGCTTCGGTTTAAAAAAAAATATTATAAATCCTCTGTAACATATTTCCTATTTTTAAACAAATGTGGCCTAATAATTTGGCTCTAAGATGGTGTTATTTTACGCTTATGGAAAATTTGATGTAGAAATATAACAATAACAATAATCGTCAATGATCTACGCCAATATAACAGAAGCAGCAGAAGCTTTAGAAGCCAACATTACTTTGAGAAAGGACACCGGAATATTCGAAGTAAGTGAATTTTGAAATAAGATAGCGGAGAGCCCATGTTTAGTTGTTGAATGGTGAGTAGACCGCATCTGCTATACTGCTAGAATTGGTCACAATGGTAACTGGGCTTCTGCAATATCAAACGCGAGCTAAGATCTCTCCAGTCCCAACCCATGGTTGTTATACCATACACTCCGGCTCTGCTCGATTCTCATTACAGATGAGCCTGAATCATTTCGATAGTCCACTTATTCTGGCTAGAGGATAGTTGCCATGCTTTCCTTTCGATGTCCCAGATACCAAAGCACAAAGCAGCTGTCCATGGTCGACTCTCTTTGGTCGGATGGACGAAAGCAGCATGTCTAGTTGTTAACCGAATTTTCTTCAACATCTGCGTCTGTAAGTAGCCAGAGAAATATGTAGATGAGTTCCCAACTAATGTAATGTTAGATTGATGTAAGTACTTGTTAGCTCTAACCAGATAAGGCAGATGCCTTCCTTGGTCCTGTAAAATTGCATCTTTATTGGTCGAAAAACGCCATCTTTAGACTATTATTGATACTTAGGATTAATAACAGGAGTTGCAGTGCACTGAAAACCAATTTTGCATAAAATGACCATAAATCAAACTCACTCTCCGATTTATACCTATACATGGTTAGTTAGAAACCTGAGCGCATGAAATTAGGCCAACGCATGCAGTCATGTAGTTAGTTATGTAAATCAGTACCTAATTTTTAGTTGTTGATCGTTCTCTCAAGTAAAATGCAAATTTTACACAGGACACAGTGCGTTTGCTCACCGAATAGTTTGCTATTTTCATCAGGGACATAATTCTTGAGATTGAGGGAATATAATAGCTATACTACAACTATTTAAAACTGTAATGACTCATACGCGTGATCAACACGTGATCAGAGCTCGATCCCGGCTTCCTTCCAGTACAGCCGTATAGCGTACGACATATGTCGTTTCTGTGGGTTTGCGGTGGTCAACAGCACAGACAGAGATGGAAATAATGGCTGATTGTTCTCCGCCGGTAGAACCAATGAAATCAAAGACGCGCCTCGACCGGCAGACTCATAGGCGTCGACAACGCATTGGAACGTGTTTCGTTGAGCGATCGCGTATTGTGTGTTTTTATAAGAATTGTTGTGTGATTGTTATTGTTGTGGTTTCTGTGGTTACTGTTTTGGTTATACTTAACCATGGAGAGTACAAATGGCACGAGTGGAAGTACTGAAAGCCAGGGAACAAGTAGACGGCTTCGTAAAGCACTGAAGAGGGACGCGAAAGAAATCGTGCTCAACGTGTTCAATTATCTGAACAGAACTATGTCGCAGGGAGATGCACTCGCGCGTTGTGAAAGTATGACAGGCGTTCCAGAGTGGACCATTCGCAGGGTGGTGCATGAAAAGAAGAAAACTGGAGCTACTACTGATCCAAAGTTTAATTTGAAGGGACGAAAGGCCGTTAAATTGGATGACGATAGCAAAATGGCATTAAGGCGAACCGTACATTCATTCTTCTTTAGGAATGAGATACCAACCCTCAAGGCTGTACATGCAGCGATCAAGGAAAATGAAATTATACCCCAAATTATATCCCTGCACGAAATTAATTTTCGTTACGAAACGCGTAATCGGAAGTCAGTATTGATAGAGAGACCTGAAATAGTCGCCTGGCGTCGAAAATACCTACGCGAAATGATTGAATATAGGCGACAAAGCAGAAAAATCTATTATTTGGACGAGATATGGGTAAATGCAGGTCACACAGTTAAAAAACCTGGATAGACAAAAACGTAGTGAGTAACCGACAAGCAAGCATTGAAGGTTTGTCAACAGGTCTTCGTGGACCGTCAGGGAAAGGTCAAAGATTGATCGTAACTCATATTGGTAGCGATAGTGGCTTTTTAGAAGAGTGTGACTTGATTTTCGTCTCTAAGAAAGGAGGTGATTACCATGACGAAATGAATGCCAGCTGCTTCGAGAGCTGGTTTCAAGGGGTGCTTCACCGAGTTGAGCCCAACTCTGTGATCGTCATGGATAATGCTTCCTACCATAGTCGTCGACCCGAACGTGTACCGACTATGGGATCTCGAAAAAGTGACATGCAGCAATGGTTGCGCGAAAAAGGAATCCCGTTTGACGATTCATGTGTGAAAGCGGAATTGTATGAAAAAATTAAACAGCACAAACCTGCGAACAGTAGTTACGTGACTGATGAGATGGCCCGTCAATGTGGTGTCACTGTGCTGCGCTGTGAACTGAACCCAATAGAGCTCATCTGGGCTCAAGTGAAGGGTTATATTGCGCGCCATAACACAACCTTCAAATTACCAGACGTTAAGGTTTTACTTGAGACTTCCATACAGCTAGTAACGCCCGAAGCTTGGCAGAATGCTATCCGTCATGTTGTGAAGGAAGAAACAAAAATGTGGCAGCTTGACCACCACATCGACACCATCATAGAGCCAGTTATAGTCAATTTCAACGAGGAAAGCGATAGCGACAGTTTATTACTGTCAGATGTAAGTGGAAGCGACGATGAATAAAGGTAATTCCCAAATTTTTGACTTACAATATGTTTCAAACCACTCTTTATTAAGCGTGTGACAAATCTAGTTCACCCATGTTAAACATTCATACCCCGCCTATGAACAGCCGACTACTGGTAGTTAAGTGATGTTCACGTGAACATCGATGAGTCATTACAGTTTTAGATAGTTATAGTATAGTAGAAAGTGTTATATTACCGTTTTTAGTGCTTTTGTCGTGTATTTTGATGTTTATCAAATAAATCTGTGAATTCATCTATTTTCGGCAAAATAACGTGTTTCTAGGTTATTTGTATCATTAAACGTCTTATGACATTGTCAAATTCGTCATATCAAGAATTCACCTTTGGCAAAAAAACAGCTGGTTTTACTTTACTGCGCACACATAGAATCCAGGCTTAGATACGGCTTGTGCTTTTATGGTGTGTCTACAAATGCACCTCTAGTTTTCTTAAGCCAGGAAAGGGTGTTAAGGTGTACGGCAGGTGTTAGGTTGCTTGTTTGTAGGTACATGACGAATCCAATGCATATTTTTGTTTTCTGGATAATGAAGAATTGAATTGGATTGAGTCTTTAGAGACGAGACGAGTGGATGACGGTGAGATTTCTGCACGTTTGCTCTAGAAAATTACTCGGGGAACAACGATACTATCAGCGTTCAGGAATACAATTCACTGAAAGGTAAGAAAACTACGCCCACCTTCTCTCAGTTATTCTACTTCCGCATTTCAAAAATAGGGGTCTGACATCTCTTCATTCAGATGTTGGGTTTGACAAGAACATGATGGTTTCAGATTTACAATTTTCCAATTAGATAGTACATACATGCATACAGAGAGAAAATTGAGGGTTTTTTTTATTAGTTTGACGATCATGTACTGTTTAAGACTGAAAAGTTTTACCTACTAGTTAAAACTCTCCTATAGCAACTCAACACAGAAAATTAAAATCACGTTTTCAGCTTGTTTGTTACTTGACTTTAAAATTACAATTGAGTTTTCGCTTCGATCATTTTACGTTTGTGACATTCTGGGTACAAAGGTATGTGAGGCAAAAGTCTGACAAGTTGCTCGAGCAGATTTCTTATTTCAAATTCTAGCTGAGGTCATTTTAGAATTGTGACATGTTGCTTTATTGTCAAGTAACTTTATAACTTCTAAGCTCTAAAAAGGCTTAAGTGGTTGATGCACTTTATCCTCTGACCTTGTTGGTTGCGCTATATTTCTGGGATGCTGTACCCCTGACAATTTATTGTTTTGAGTAACTTTTTAACTTCTAAACTCTAAAAAAGCTAACCAAGCACCTTAAATGGTTGACGAAGATTTTATCCTCTGATTTTTTTCTTCCCACTATATTTCTGAAATGCTTTATTTCTAACATATTTCTAACAATGTATTGTTTTTAAGCTGATTAATAACTCACTGTGACAGTGCTTTATTAATACATTTTTCGGGTGATAAGTTCCAGTTTCTAGACCACGGAGTTATTTATGCCATAGGTCGGTAAAATTGTGTGTATAGATTAAACAATATGAATTGTTCTTATTTAGAGAAGCAAAACGCCAATTCTATCTAAAAAAATTACAAGATGCCAAATCTGATCCAAGAAAACTGTGGTCAGTTGTCGATCACTTAACTAACAAAGACGTTCAAGAAAAGCCAAATATTGATGAAATTAAGAATCGTGATGGAACAATATTAACAGATAAACGACAAATATCCGATGCATTCTTAAATTTTTTCACTAATGTTGGAGAAAATTTAGCATTCAGTATTAAAAAAATGGTTTCGAACGAAAAGTTCACAAAAAACCAACTTCCCAATTCATTCTTTTTAGAAAGCGTTAGTCCGATTGAAGTACCAGAAGCTGTCCTATCACTTAAAACCAAAAAAAGTCCTGGTGTAGATGGTATCAAAGCTGACCATTTAAAAATAATAGCCATAATAATATGGATTTAGAAAAGGAAAATCTACTACAGATGTAATTTTGGCTGCAATGGATGAAATTAACTCTAATGTCAACAAAAAGATACCTACTATTGGTATCTTTGTTGATCTAAAAAATGCCTTTGATACGGTTAACCATGTCGAGCTTCTGAAAGTTATGGAAAGATTGGGATTTAGGGGAGCGTCACAAATCCTTTTAAAAAATTACCTTTCAAGTCGGGCACAGACTGACTGTCAAAATCACTAACACTTACAGTAAAAAAATGTACATCAAGTGTGGTGTGCCGCAAGGAACAGTACTAGGCCCACTATTATTTAGTCTCTACTTAAATGACTTATTCAAAATTAACAGTTCTGGAAAGATTATATGTTTTGCAGATGACACTCTCGTATTATATGAAGCTGATGACTGGAGCTCACTGAAGCAAATAGCTGAACAGGATGTTATAAGTATCATAGACTGGTTTGATACTAAAATTTTAACAGTCAACAAAAAAACAAAATTTATTGCATTTACATCCTATTCAAAAATTTTACCTACCTTCGAACAAATTTCCGTCAATTATCATGGCCAAAAGACCAAAATCGATAGAGTTAACACTTTGAAATATCTTGGAATATTTATAGACTCACATCTAAGGTGTGATAACCATATTAAATATGTTATCAAAAAAATTAGAAATGTTGCCTATAAACTCAAAATGCTTGCTAACATTCTTACAGAAAGTTATCTGCGAATCCTATACCATGCCTTAGTTGAAACCCATATAATATACAGCATCACAGCCTGGGGTGCCGCCTGCAAGACATATATTTCTGACCTGAATATAAAAACTGTTTTGAAAGCCATTTTCCATAAGCCAAGATTATATCCAACGAACAACTTATATCAAGAAACAGGGATACTTGATACAAGACAACTTTATTTCTTACATGCCACCACCTTATACCATAAGTATTGTAATAAAAAGAAAAAATCCTATAAACACGAGCATAACCCACGATTTCGAATAGGCTCATCTAATATCCAAAGACCACACAAAACTTTATTCAAAAATCATTTAAATTCTTAGCACCTAAATTATATAATGTAGTACCAAACGAAATAAAGATACTTAAGTTTGAAAAAAAATTAGAAGAAAATTGAAAGACTGGGTTAGTAATGTGCAGCGAATGACTATAAATAATTATATAGAAAACTAAAACTACAAAATTCCAATTACATTAATACCTCTTAGATTTAACAATAATTTTTATACAAATATATGATTGATTGTTAGTTATTAAGATTTAAACCACACACAGGCGATGCCTTCTGTGGTTTTTTCATATTTATTTGCCCATTTTTTGTATTTTGGCGAATAAATATTATTATTATTATTATTCGTTGCTGGCCGACGACGGAACTGCTCGCGATATTGTGATTGATGTACAGTCTGGGAAAATCAAAAGTTTCCTAATTTTGGCCTAACCAAACAAACTTAAAAATCGTTTCAAAATGGCAAGTTTGCATATCAGCATTTGAATACGAAAGATTTGACTAGTTTTCATCATATCATCTCGGTACGCGATGTAACCAAAAATTTGGCGCCTGGTCGTGGAATATCACTGCTTCTCTAAGTATTTCGGGGAAGTGTGACGTTGGCAGATTGTGGCAGGCTAGTTTATAAATGTAGATATGAGAATGTAATCTATGACAATGAAATTTGAAGTATTAGAAAAAAATTAAGGAATATGTGGGGAATTTGTCAGCTACAATTACTTTTTCCAAACTGATCAATTAATAAATTCCACGATATACAGCGATTATTTTTGAACTGAAGTTTTCCAACTGGGTAACGTGGAACAAGAGGTAGCCGCTCGGTAGCACGGATCAAATTTGTCTCAAGAATTTTTTGAAATAAATTCCAAAGACAATGTTTATTTTGCAATGTAGAGTTTTCTAGATCATTCTGATCATATATGGCCTCCAGTGAATTTTCTCTAAAGTTAAAACCTAAAAATGGGTCCTTAAAGCCTTAAAGCTCGGTTAAAAATTATAATTTTCGAGATCGCCAAGTATCTTAAAACCTTGCTTTACATCAGTGGTCGCCAACCTTTTCAGTTTGTTGAGCTACGTTGATAATTTTGTAATAAACAGTGAGCTACCTAGTCGTAAGCAATGTAAGCCAACTTAAATGAATGATTTATACAAATAGATGGACCAAAATAACGCTTTCACTTTCAAAGCAACAGGACATATAACTGAATATTTATCTTTACTTACTGAAGGTCAGATGCATTTTGTATTTGAGACTCATGATTTTAAAGCTAAATCATTTTGAAACGCAATCATATCCATTTCTGTCGCAGCGATGTCTTCGCTAAAATTCTGCATGACAGAAGTTGCAAACTGATAGATACCTATCAATTACCATGAAGGGGAAACAACAAATTGCGCCACTGTAACAATTTCGTTGAAATCCTTGAAACGATTTTTGAATTTAGTGGACTTTGAGATAATTTATCTGAAAGAACAGGAAAATGCCTGGTACCGCCATCGATTAAGCTTTGTTCCCAAAACTCAAGCTTTTTGATAAACGCTTTTATATCAAAAATCATTTCTGCTAGTTCTTTGTCTCTCCCCTGAAGCTGGAAATTAAGTTCATTCAGTTTTTCTGTAATATCCATAAGAAAATCAAAATCTCTAAGCCAGATTGACTTTTCCAGTTCCGGAATGGCAGATATGATATAATTAAAACGCAATATATATAATTAAAAAGCACTCGTCCCCTACTTAACCATCGGACTTTAGAGTGAAGAAGTAACTCCCCGTATTGACAGTCAGTTTCATCGGCCAAGGTTTTGAATCTTGTTCACAATTATTACTACCAACCCAACTAGCAAAGAAGTGCTATAAGCTTTTGGTAAAAGAACCGTTCAGCCATAAAAGGTCTCTATTGTTGTTGCCTGACCACCAAAATGCTGGCTTAATGTTGTGTGGAATGTAAATTTGCTTTCTGCAACATATTTGCTCTAAAATGAGGTGTTTAAAATATTCTTTAGCATAGTTATACAACATTTTATAGGACAAATTTTTAACTGTTGCATAAACGTTTATACAACTATTTTATACGGCATATTTCCACGTTAGTCAAAATGGTTGTGTTTTGGCATCCATGGTCACGTTTATAAAACAAACCCGAGCCTTGTTTTTTTTTGCTGTGCAAATTACTACTTTAGCCAACAAGTTGCTCCCAACAGAAGCACTTCTACAACTGTTGTTTAGTAACTGTTAAAGGCTGTACATTTGCTAAATATGTTGGTATACAACTTCACCATAACCTAACTTTCTGATGTCATATTTTTGTTAAAATGCCATAACCAATGATTTAAGACAAACAACGCATGCATATAATATCAATAATATCCAGTGTAGCAAAGGTTTTTGAAAAAGTTTTATGTACTAGAATGATTCGATACCTCACAAAATTCAAAATTTTAAGTGAAAATCAATATGGATTTATAGAAGGGAAGGCTACATCGAACGCAATAACTAAAATTGTAAATCAAATATATCAAAATATTGATAACAGAATCCCTTCAATCTGCATTTTTGTTGATTTAAAGAAAGCTTTCGACACAGTTAATCACAAATTATTATTAGAAGCATTGGAGAGAATTGGTTTCAGAGGAAACGCGTACTCACTGATCGAAAGTTATTTGTCAAATCGCCCACAATCTGTGCAGATATCAGGATCATTTAGTAAAGAAATGTATATTAAGTGTGGTGTCCCACAAGGAACTGTCTTAGGTCCGCTGTTATTCAATATATATTTAAATGATATTTTCCAAATTAATTGTGTTGGCAAAATAACTAGTTTTGCAGATGATACTGCAATATTATATGAAGGCACTGACTGGTCTGATCTGAAAAATGTAATTGAAAATGATTTTATCAAAATTATTCAGTGGTTTAACAGTAGAAAATTAAGCATTAACTACTCTAAAACACATTTTTTACCATTTGGATCTTATGCTAGACATCTGCCAAATTACACAAATTTCTCCTTCAATATTAATGATCAAAAAATGCAAATTAATAGAGTGCACAACATAAAATACCTTGGAGTGGTCTTGGATCCTCACCTACGATGGGACATCCATGTCAATTATATTTTAAAGAAAGTTAGATTTGTATCCTACAAAATTAAATACCTTGGGAATATATTGACAGAAAAATATCTTCGAACATTATACCATGCACTGATTGAGCCTCATCTCACACATGGTATATTAGCATGGGGAGCTGCATGTTCCTCGCATATCTATAATTTAGATGTTTTTCAAAAAAGTATTCTAAAAATGATATTTAAAAAACCGAAACTTTATCCCACTGAAAAATTATACGCAGATGTTCGAATGTATGATATAAGACAGCTTTATTTCTTACACAGTATCACTCACTACCATAAATTTGTAAACACCGACCAAAAAATTAAACATAATCATTATACCAGGTACAAAATTCGTGGCACAGTAGTTCCTCAACCGCATAAATCTATAATGCAGCGATCATATCTCTATTTAGCGCCTAAATTTTATGAAATTATACCTAAAGACTTAAAAGATTTACGTTTCGGAAATTGTTTCAAAAGAAATTTAAAAAGTGGCTACATTCTATATCTAGGACTGAAATTCATAAACTTATAAATACGAACATCAACTAAATACATAATCTACTGTAGCTAATTTTTGACCTTTTTTGTCATTTGCATTCTACAGTTTCAACTTAAATTATTGGTCCATGTACAGGCGATGCCTTCTATTGGGCCTGTTTTGATTTTATATTTATTTACTCATATTGTTTGTTATCTTTGTACATTGAGTGAATAAATATTATTATTATTATTATTATATTGGTTCAAAAGGTTTTATCAACTGTTCAAACAGACGAAATAGATCTGGTACAAATTCTGGGTAAATCATTCGACTCTGTCGGTATTTCATTTCAGACATTTGTCAAATTGTTGTATAACACCTGCAGGCAACACCAAAATCTTCTAATAAACTGAAGACAACATGAACGATGCCATGATTATACACTACCACCAGCCATATTGAGCAAACATTTATTCCTCTATTTAATATTAAATAATTATGTCTCAGTTCGAAATTACAGATATAAAGTGATAAACATTAGTGTAATTGTGTCTAAATATAGGATTTGTGGAAGATTTGACGCAGATAAGTTCAGTTTTCCATCTAAAAAATCTAGACATACTTTTGATCATTATCAAAATATGCATCAAATAAGAAGCCCGTAGAAATTGCGTAACTACTTTGCACGATAATCACAATAAAATTTGCTGCGCAAGTAATTCAATAGCCCTATATCATAGTGTAGAAGTTTATCATATACCTGTGTATGAAATTCACAATTGCCGATATGTAAGTAAACAAGATGACTGTAATGTGTTAGTTATATATTCTTCCCTTCATCTATGCAATACATAAGAAATAGTTTGGTTGCAATAAAGTAGAATCACGTAACAGAATAGATGTATAGTTGACAAAAACTGAATCTTGCACTGACGTGTCCTATAGCGGCTGCAAGGGGATTACACTTTTGTTGTATAACTGTTACTTGCAGCCCTTATACAACCTCTTAAATGACTAAGTGTCCTATTAGGTGTGCCCTTTCCGCTTGTATAGTTGTTCTAAGAGGGTTTTGCAAATGTTCTTACAGTATACAATGGTGTGTAAGGAATACTGTATAATCATTCTTGCAACTCTAATAGAAGTGATAATTGTTAGTTGGGAATTTCATAACGTTGTTTAGTTTTAGAAAATGCCCACATAATGCTTGCTGATGGATTATGGGGTGGTAACAGAGAAATTGCGGAAAACTTTCATCTTCAGGACATAACCCCAGAAGTCCCTTATCACGACCCACTATAGCTGGAGCGCCATCGGTTGTCAAGCCTACAATTTTCGATATTGGAACTTTCTCAGAAGAAACAATATTTTAATATTAGTTTATATTAAAGCAATTTTTAACATTATTTGTTAGGGTAAAACTTGGCGAACCTTTGATTTTCGTAGACATTGGCGTGTTCATGCCGCGGCCCATAACTACCGACTTAACGCACTAGGTAAATAAATATTTTTCTGTCTCTTGAACGTTTTGGTATTTAAACATTGGTTTACGTCAGTAACTGATCTCCTACTCTCTTGTCTTATGCGACGTTAGTTTCATTATAAAGAATCTTCTATCTTTATCTTTAGTCACCGAACCCTTTGTCAGCTGAGACTGTTTGATCAGTATCAATCACAATCCACACACAAACACTCGAAATCAGCGCTAACTAAAATCCGTTATCAAAACAAGAGCATACTGTGTGCGTTGTTAAATCTTGGGAGGGTTGAAACTCAATCGAATAACAGCAAACGATACAATCAGATTATGGGGACCACGCATGTTATACCGCCGCCGCCGTCGTATGCCGCATCTACCATCCATGACAAATATTACGTCTCTCATACACGGACTGATTTTATTTCGTGTCATTGGTGTAGTTTGAGGGGGGTCGCAGCAAAGTTCAAATAAGTATCAAGCATTCATTATGGTAAGCATCGTGATAGCATTCGATATGAATACAAATAATAAATTCGTTTAGTTGGTACGATTTAGGCATTGCTTTTTACCTTCTTATAACCGCTTTACACAATCAAATAAATTCACGAACAAAGGTAACAGGTAGCGAAGGTACATGATCAAATCTATTCAAGTCAAGCATACGCACACATAGATTAACTTCCAATAATACCAACCCTAGGGAAAAGTACCAAAACATTACCTACTTACCTAAACGAACTTAACCAATAAAAAGATGACGGAATACTTAGATACTGATTGTCAAAAATCGGAATATTTAATCCTTAATTAAAACCAAAGCCAAACGGTACGGGCTATAATTTTAATTTCAAATCACAAAACGTGAAAGCGTCAAATAACGAAGGTTGGTATACAGGAAAAAGAACTAAAAGTCACTAGAATTCCCAAAAAAATGGCGGAAAAGTAGAGCAAGCTCTGCTCTGACAATTTATTCATGAATTTATTGTTGTGAAGGAATTGACAACAATTTTCATGTTTAAAACACTGTTCAATTTGTTGGATCGTGTGAAGCGGCTATTACATTGAAATATTAAAATTAAGGGTTTCTTAATTTGACTTCTAATCCAAATACTCTAGATTACCTCTGTACTAAGAAGTACGCCTATGTCCAACAAAAAATAGATACCTGTTCAAAAGATGCATATTGAATTGAAACTCAAATGGGCCATCTGTAGGCCTATTTATGTGGTCTTTAAAGAATTTATTAGATAAAATTTCGTCTAGGAACAGTGTATCAGGTTTATTCATATTTCGAGTAGGCCACGAATCCTTCCTTTTAAATTCGTCAAATTTGCGACTATACACATGAAAAATAAATGCTTTTGTAGCTGCATTATATGATGTATTTCTTTATTTAATATGAGAATTAGAAGCCATCTTACAAAAATGGTAAAATTTTTCTTTAGCTCGAGAGACATTTTAAAAGAAATCGAACAAATTCATTAAATCCCTTATCTTAACGACCCCTTGTGCCAAAAGCACAAATTGTGATTCCCGCGGGTCGATAGTGAAATCGGGCCATCGTGTTGAAAAATTTGCATATACGAGCCTCTTCCCACTTCAGTTGGCCCACTTCAAGATTTGTACCAAAATATGCCTTTATAAACTAAACATGACGAAACTATCTACTTCTAAAACAATTTATTTTCTCAAAAACATTTTAGATACACTCTAGTCGTAAAAAATACATATTTGAAATCACTTAGACCTATAACTAATAGAACATCTGAACAAATAAACAATGTGCGAATAAATGTGCGAAGTTAACAAAGCAACAATTGAAAGATTACCATTGGGTAACATCACCTTTATTTTTTATTACGGCTGATATTCTTTGGGGCATAGTGTTAACCAAGTTTTGGTAAAAATTTGGTGTAAAACAATCCCATATTTCTTGAAGCTCTTGTTTCAGTTCGGTGATTGTACGAGCAGGATGTTGTAGAACCTTTTTCATCTCGTGCCACAAAGTTTCAATAGGTGACAGATGTGGACTGCTAGAAACCCATTTCAAAAGTGGTACATTATTTTCTTCCATTCATTTTATAGCCTTTTTTTGAGGTATGGCACGCTGCACTATCTAGAACACAAATTCATGGCCGGATGTCAAACATTCTTCCATCACTGGTAAACGCGATACTTCTAAAATTGCCAAATATTTGTTTGTATCCACATTTCCATCAATAAAATGAAGTTTTCCTACTCCTTTTGATGACATACTGCCCCAGGCCATAATGGATGCTGGAAATTTCATTTTTCTCTTCAGACAGTCAACATGGAATGCTTCATTTTTTTGCGAATAACTCTACTGCGACTGTCACCAACTCAAACTTCGAATCGGGCGTTATCACTCCATTGTATTGCACACCATTGTTGAGGTGTCCATTGTTTATGTTCTTTAGCCCATCTAAGCCGATTTTTCTTTTGCAGTGGCTAGTGGCTTTTCTTTGGCCTATAAACAAGTTGTGCAACTTTAGGTTTTTTACTTCACTTTTTTTATAAGAAAACTTACCTTGCAAGTGCTAAATCCCAGATTGTGGGCCTCTTTATGAGTTGTGGACCTCGAAATTCTCCTTCCAACAGTATCACTCCACAGAGCACTTAATTGTAAATAATTGGCACGCCTGTTTTTCACGATTATTCTTCTTAATGCTCTTCGGTCGGCATTTGTGATATTACTTTTTTCACATATCGTGGCTTAATATTAACTGCACCAGTTACGTTATATCTTCTAACAATATTTCTCACACTGTACCGTGATAATTCTAACAAAGTTGCAATTTCTGAGTTTGATGTCTCAGAATTAAAAAATTTAATTATCAGTAACCGAATTTTCTCACTAATAACCTTTCCTCTACCCATTTTGAAAACCTTAACTACCCAAAACTATTTTAAACGTATTCTGACAGCTGCGATTAATAAAAACAGTTATAGTGGCTTTTATTTTTCACAGTGACCTATGCGTTATAGACTTATTTTGTATTGAAATGAAAATAGGTTGATATGCTGTAATTGCAACATGTGTTATTTTTATGCTGCAAATTTGATTAGGTAGTGATAAAGTTGGTGTTTTCTACTATAAGTATATTATCAAAATATTCATTGTTAATATTTTAAACCTATAACGCCCTGCTACATCTTTATTATTTGTGTTTGATAAGAAAAAAACTAAGATTTCAATAGTTGGGCCAACTGACGTGGGAAGGGGCTCGTATACCTTTTGAGAAGGCCAAGCACGTTGTAACTTTTGGCGCGACACTCGTCAGGTTATAAAAGTGCTGGCCCAATAACAGCCCACTCGTGAAACTAGGTATGTAGTGAACTATTATCGATTATTTTCCTTTACCGATTGTTGACTTGGAGTTAAGTGGTTTTGAAACTCACCAAATTAACAAAAAATCATTGTGACGCCACTGCCGCCGTGCATAACTGGGCATTTCATTTGTTTGCCCCCTCGTCGTCGCAGGACAAAAGCGGGACGTTCGTACGAATCCAGATTTAGGGTGATACAGGACCACTTTCTGACCAGTTTAGGGAAGCCGAATGCCATAGAAAATTTGCTAATCTCCTCAAATAAATCAAACCTTATCGCGGTGAGATGCTTCGTAATATCAAGTTAGCTACGGTGGAGGAAGAGCTGGTAGCTGTCGTAATAACATAAACAGATAACTGGATAGGAGGATTGAAGGCGTTTAATCAAGCCATATGCGAATGCGGTATTTTGGATCTAAGGGGAGGTTTTATTGGATTTTGGTCGTCGTTGCTGCCGTTTGATATTGAATATTGAAAATATCACATTCCGAATAAAATCTGTTTTGACGTTCACGATATTGGTGTCGTCGTTATTTTCTAAGCACAGTTTCCATTATGACTAATTTTAGGTAATGAAAAAATGACGTAAAGTAAGTTGACTCTGTACTTCCCACGCTACGCTGTCATCAGTTCGTAAAGGAATATGTTCGGCACACATTAGCCCTTCTGAGAAAAAAGTTAGCTGCGTGAAAGATATTGCCCTTTACCACGCACAGTACAAATCGCCTACAGCAGTACAGAAGCGATTGCCGACTGAGACGTACGACCACCGACGATGACGCTTGTCCATCGTTGGACCACGACGCACGTATCGATACCCGATTGTACGAGATATTTATGAGTGTTAAGGGTAAATGTATGGAGACATCTAAGATGAGTGAAACATGCCTAATATGTGCGTAGAATCACTGGCGTTGGACGCGTATAAATATATTAACGTCAAAAAATTGAGATAGACCCTTCTCACCCCCTACAACCCCTAAACATTAATTTTTAACCTCTGTGTAAAGTTTTTCCGAAACTCATCAGGATCGTCTGAAACGTCAAAATTTTTCTCCAACACCACTGACCGGATTTTCAAAAAAATATAAAGCCTTTGCGTACTTGGCGTAGCAGTAACATTTTGTAAAAATATCATCGAAATCCGAGCAGTACTTTAGCGGGCAGGCCGATAGACAGACAGATAGGCGGAAATAAGTTACATGGTTTATCGTGATGTCACGTCATACAATATCCAAAGAAAAAAACAATATCTATATTTTCGAAAATTTTCACGATTGCAATACTTCACTGCCAGTAGGCGTGGAAAGTAAAAGGTAATAAATATAGATGTGAAATTTTAAAGAAAGCTATAGTATAGATATTGATTCAAAGCTGCAACATATTAAACTGTGTTCTTCTTTGATTTACTTTAGGCGTATTGAATATGAAATTATCCATGTACTCGTAGTAGAATAATTTATGTATTTCAAATCTGAAACCATTAGAGTTCTCGTAAAAAGTTTAAAAACCTCATTGGAAAAGGAAGGCGAGGTAGTTTTTGGACCCAGTTCAGCACAAACGAGCAAGAAACTCAATGTGCGAAAAAATGTGAGTCTGCACCTTTCTGGCATCTCTGAATAACTGACTTTTCTCACATTGCTGAAATCTTCCAGTAGAACAATATTCGCTTGTATGCTTTCCCACATCTGCCTCCAAATGACTGGACCTATACCGTACTGATGATTGCTAAAAAGTATAAAACAAAATTGTATACGGTTAGTTATGGTGTCAGAGACGGAAAGCAAACATATTTTATTCAGCCAAAAACTTAAAAGTACAAAGATCACCGCCATGCTCAGCATTATGGGTATGTATAACCATCGAAAACAAAATAATACAGATATTTCATTGGGTATTAGGGAATATAAGAAACATATAAGAATGGGTTCAATAAATCGAAAGTGTGTTGTTCCTTACAAAATATCAAAAAAAAATTATTTCTGAGTGATCTTTGTTTCAGTAATTTGCATTATGGGTATGTATAATCATCGAAAACAAAATAATACAGATATTTCATTGGGTATTAGGGAATATAAGAAACATATAAGAATGGGTTCAATAAATCGAAAGTGTGTTGTTCCTTACAAAATATCAAAAAAAATTATTTCTTAGTGATGCTTGTTTCAGTAATTTGCAATATTATTGCCATTAATTGTCCTAAAACGGTATAAATAGCTAGATGTATATTTTGAACTTTAGGGAATTAATTTTGAGTTTTTTATATGTTGGAGGTTATGAAATGGGAATCTGGAATCGTTATAGTGATCATAGATTTCAATATCGGGTAACCTAAAAATTTAGAAAGATTTATAGCTCAATCTTGCGTAAGGGCCTTTAAATTGAAAGTTATTTTTGGATTATGTATATCTATATTTACCATAAACCTACCATGGATACTTAAGACAAATACCTATACTAGAACATAATCAAACCCGTCTGGCTCGCGGCTCTCCCAGCTACCACAGGAAAGATCAAAAAGACGATTAAGAGAATTCTGCGGTGGAATCAGAAAGGCCATACACCTGGAAAGCAAGCCAGCAAGTATCGTCGGAAGTACCGAGACAAGTACCTATATGACCAAGTTTCGTTACCCAATTAAAAATCGTGAAGATCTTATAGCAAGACCAGATGTCGGGTATCAATCGTAGTTTTTTTCGAGAAGACTATGCCCAGCAGAGAACTGCCGAAATTCAATTATAATTATATTGCAGTTACGACATTACTGAATTTGCAGTTATGGCTGTATTGATTTGGGGGAGCTTATAGGTATTATATCATTCGTATGTTTGTGTTTTTTTTCTGATACTGCGAAAGAATATTTGTGCCCTGATCCCCCCAAATAATTTCCAATTTCACACCCAAAATCATGTTGGTGACAACTAAATGGGGACTTCGGCGACTTTCCTCATTCTGCCTGATGGCACACTGTAGTCTATTTATTCGAAAACCTGGCAAAATTTAGTTAATACCTTAAACAATAAGTTTGATAGTGGATCGGAACTTTGCGCCCCGTACCTTTGCCATGGCATTCTATTAAACTTGAAGCTTTTGGTAAATCATATGCCCATACCTTTTAGTGTCAAAATTGAAAAGTTTCTGTATCATCCCTTGTGTTGTGTGTTGAAAATATTTGAATATTTTTACATGGATCATAATAAAGAAATTACGAACGTTCATTTGATGTAAAATTTTGTGATACCGGGAGTTGAACTGAATACTATGTTTAACGTCACTTCTTTATGTATTATTCAAAGAGGTTTGCCCCAGTTGGAATAAATTATATTTGTGAACCTTCGAGTACTGTCAGATAAAACTTAGTTTCACCTTTTGTTAACTGCTGCAAACTGTTGAGAAATATAACATAGTCAGCTTTAAGACTGATTTAACTCGAATGAATTTGGATAGAATTTTTTATGTCAAAGATATAGAACAAAAAGTATGTAATTTAACGGAATCACTCACTATTTTATTTGATGCCTATGCGCCTGTCAGAGTTACTCGCGTCAACAAAAGAGCCGCACCCTGATTAACAGCTACAGTAAAACTTATACTTAAACAGAGGGATACTGCCTTAATAACTTTCAGACGTACTCCCAATCAAGAAAACTGGATTTACTACAAGGAACTAAGAAATTATGCTTTAGCGTCAATAAGGAGGGGAAAAAAGGCTTACCTATCACACATTGATAACTTGAATACGCAGCAAGCTTGGAAAACCCTTGAAGATATGAGTATCTGTCGACGGAAAAAAACTGAAATTCCAGATGACCTACTCGAACCAGACTCTCTGAATGATTACTTTTTATTGAACTCACAGGCTGCTAATATGAACTCGAGGCTAATTGAGTCTACAATACATAAATATGATAATAGCTCCTTCTGCACTAATGTTCCTTCATTTACTTTTCGCTACGTTGACCAGCATGAAGTGCTAGATGTTTTAACTTCTATCAAGTCAGAAACATCGGGTTGTGATGGACTTAGTCGTAAAATGATACATCTCTGCTTACCAGAAATTTTGAATCACATTACTCATATTATAAATGTTTCCTTAGAGACAGGGATTTTCCCAAGCTGCTGGAAGGAAGCTATCGTTTTGCCTTTGGCGGAGATAAACAGCCCCTCTGAGTATTCTCACCTACGGCTCATCAGCATGTTGTGCTTTTTGTCGAAGGTTTTAGAGAAAATTGTCTACATACAGCTGGCCCACTATTTTGAACAAAACAATATGATTCCTCAATATCAGTCTGGTTTCCGTACAGGGCATAGCACAACAACCGCTTTATTAAATATTACGGATATCATCAAAAATGTAGATGATCAGATAGGAACAGCTCTGATTCTGCTAGACTTCTCTAAGGCCTTTGACATGGTACATCATGGTATTCTCTTGAGTAAGCTCAAATTTTATGGTCTCTCTGACAAGCCACTACGTTTCTTCGATTCGTATTTGCGCAATCGTACCCAGAAGGTGAAAACACGAAAGGGATTTTCTTCGGCAAAGAGTGTGGCATCTGGCGTACCTCAAGGCTCTGTTTTGGGACCATTACTCTATTTAGTTTATACTTTTGATCTACATACTTGCCTTCAGCACTGTAATATTCAAACGTATGCAGATAACACGCAGCTAACTCTGTCTTTTGATTCTTCGGACACGCATGAAGCATCATATAAATTGAACTTAGATCTAGTTAACATTGAAGAGTACTGCAAAAGACATTGTCAGAAGATCAATGCTTCAAAATGTTCTACTATGCTATTTGGCCCAAAACAATTAGTACAACGGTTAGATGGCACAATTGTTCCTAGTGTTAACGAAACCCATATTCCTATAGTAGACCATGCGAAGTATTTAGGGATCACTATTGATTCAGATTTGAGGTTTAAACAACATGTTACGCATTTATCTCGCTTAACATACATGCGTTTGAAGTTATTATACACCGATCGCCATATTCTGAATTTCAAGACTCGCAAAAAACTGGCTGAGACTCTGGTTCTATCGTTAATAAATTATTCAATTGCTGTTTACTTTCCTTGTCTGGATTACGTGACTAGATATCGATTACAAAAAATTCAAAATAGCTGCTGTAGGTTCGTTTGTGGTCTGCGAAAGTTTAGCCATGTGTCTAAGAAGATCAATGAGCTTAGATGGTTGAGGGTTGACCAGCTTTTCACATATAACTTACTAATTTTAGTACAACGAATAAAAATCAATAGGCTACCTACTTATCTACTAAAAATTCTGGTACCACGTGGGGATCTCAATTACAGGAATCTGAGACATAACTCTGACTTCCATATACCTAGTTATAGGAGCAACATTTTCCATCGTAGCTTCACCTACAAAGCTGTCAAGGTGTACAATAGTCTTAATGACAATTACAAAAAGATGGGAAAACTTGCTTTCAAGAGAGCCATTAAGAACCACCTTCTGGGGTCTGCTAGCCAAGCTGGCTGATACATTTAATATTTTTTTTTGTCTTTATTGTTTTTTTTTTGTTAGAGCGGGCTATGTGGAATAGATGTACAACATATTAAGATTAATCTATTTAAGCTTAATTGTTGTATATATTATTTAGTCGATTGCTATTCATTGTTATGTTTTTCCTTTTGTATGTGTTCCTGCGCTATGAGGTTAAGTGGTAGAGTAGCCAGCTGGCTAAACTTCGCCTCGCAGTGTGGAGGGATTAATAAAGACATTATTATTATTATTATTATATATTATTGTAGATGGTGGGATAAGATTATTTAATTATTTTAAATTTACCCTTTGAGCAGCCATGAAACACAATTCAAATGCCTTTCTAGAGACAAGCTAATCTCTGTTATTGACTTAGAGACCGTAAAAACTTCTGGACTTGAATGCTAATCTATTTTGAATTATTCCTTGAAGTGACCTTGAAATGACCATTAGATGCCCTTATAGTGACTAATTGACCTCTGATTCGGACTTATTAACCAGAGAAACTTCAATGATATGAGGTTGGGTTCAACTGTTAATTTTTTTAATGTATGTATGACCTTGAAGTGACCTGCAAATGCACTCATAAAGACAAACCAATCCCTGATTTGAAATCATCTACCCAGCCCTTTTGCTGACAACTCGCCCCTGACCCAATAGTCATTATGGGTATAAAAGAATAACTGGAAATATTGACAGGAGGAGTTCCCGAAGCGAAACCAATGCCAGAACGCACTAACGCAGCATCATGGCAGTTTACATTTGGAGTTTAGCGGTCGCGTGCCCGCACAGGAAGTGTTAGAATTTCGCGCACAGCAGATCTGCCGGAGTTTCCGGTTTGCTGCCGCCGGATAAATCACCCCCAAGATTTATTCCAAGAGAAGGGATGGTGGTGGTGGTGCATTTTTATGAGCTTGCAAATACGCAGCGGATGTTCTCCGCGAGGGTGCATATCAGCGCACAATCAAACTGTAATGAGCAGATCTGCATAGTAGCGAGAGAGTCATGAGACAAATTGGATCTGGAGGGGTCGTGGTTTTCAAGTTAACATATTTTGAATTAAAAAAATCATGTTACCCCATGTAGTTTCGCATTTAGATTTCCTTACATGTTGTGGTTTATAATTTCAGAAATCAGAGACGGTTGTAAAACTTCAGGATCTCGGGAAGGAGAAGGAAGGGGGTAGATGGATAATAGACCAAAAAAGCCATAAAGGTGGTATGGCTGGCTCTCATGATTATGATATTTTTAAAATCGTAGATATTGAGCATACGTATAACGTAAAAAAATAATTAAACATTCACTTGCCAATTAGTCAAAGTTTCAACAGATAAACATAACATTTCAATGTCAATTAAAGAGTTTTTTTACAGAACTTCGGAGTCGCGGGCTACAAACATCAACGAAACATGCTTTTCGGGGGAAATTTATTATTGGTTATTATTTTCAACTTGTCAAGGCAATACAACTTTTATGAATCTTTTCGGAATTCTAGAACCCGTGGGTTTAAAAAATAGTTGCTCTCCTTAAGGAGCTTCAAATTAGCAGAAGCGTGCTTTTCCTAAGAAAATACGTAAAGTTAGCACAGGGAAAAATACATGTATTTTTCAGTATTTTTTGAAGGATCGCGCCGCGATCAAACAAACATTGTCCTGTTTTAAGGGAATAAGTAATGTTTCTTTTCGTATATTTTGTGACCCATCACAAAAGAAACATTTACATATGTATTATGAAAAATAGGTAACAAATATCTAACTGCTCGAGAAAATCATACACATTGTTAATAGATCGCAAAGCGAGAAAGAAGGATAAATGTCACATGGTGCTTCTGGGTCCGTAGCTAGAATTGATGTTCTGTACTTACAACCCTTATGCATTCGGAGCCATAACAAGTACTTGCCACAGTAGTATGTTCTCCTCAGTTCCAGTCTCATAAAGATGATTTAGAGCGTGTTCAGTATAAATTTTTACGTCTTGCGGTTGAACTTAAACATGACTGTATATCATATAGCTGACATGTTAGAACATTGGGGCAAAGGCGACTGGTCTTTGAAAGGGTGTTTCGCTTTCAAGATTTCATTGGGAATCAGTCAAATTTTCAAAAACTGCAAAGGTTTTTCTTCTTTAGCATAGTACTGACCTTGTGTGAACATTTCATCAAAATGCGAGCAGTACTTTCCAAATTATAGAGGGTCCTAGAATTATGGAACCGATAGAAAGACCGACGGAAATGAGTGAAATGGTTTTCGTGATGTACGTAACATACAGGGTGGCCGATATGTAACTGACTGGTTTGTATGTTGAATATTTGTGAAACGAAATAAAATACGTCCAATTTTTTTCATCCGAAACTTAGAAATTATGTATGAAAGATAATATCAGACAAATGTCCGCCTCTAGAAGCCGCGCAAACCTGAGCTCTCTTGATTACATCTTCCATCATTTTTTGGTAGATTTCGAGAGGAATATTTTCAATCGCTTCCGTAATATTGTTCTTCAGCTGCTCTGAAGTATTTGGTTTGTTGGCATACACCTCATTTTACAAAAATTTTCATAAAAGAGTCAGGAGCCGTTAAATCCGGTGACCTTGGTGACCAGTTGACATCACCAAATCGACAAATTAAACGTCCCGGAAATATTGTTCGCAAAAGATTCATTGTGTCCCTAGCTGTGTGACAAGTTGTAATAAAGGAAATTCGTTGGTTTGCTATGCATTATATGATTACTGGAAATTTAAGTAACTGTTCTAAAATTACGAAGATTGAGGTACAACACTTTGTGAAATTAGGACCCAAAAATGTTTTGATTTTGGTTTAAACATATCAGGGAGATTAAATATATTTACATACTCATAGTTTATTTATAGGATTGGCAGTGCCATCATTGGGCATATAGTGCGATACAGTCAGGATTATTTGGTAAGTGATATATCTTTTTTATCAAAATGTGTCTTTTCTAACATCTTTTGGCTGTTGGTATTATTATCGGTTAAATTGGAGATGTTTACTGAGCGAAGATTGTATATAATCACACTATCTTCCACTTTGCATGTTATAATAAATTTTGATATACGTCTTGTCAAGATGGTGACTGGGGGGTTAGTTGCTGGGGTCTGAGCAGTCTGGCTTGTCGCTGCAAAGGGCTGTTCAAGTCGCAATAACTCACAAAGCAAACTCTGTTGAACATAAACGTATAAAAAAGGTACTTACTTCACCATTGCTGATTATACATAGTCATCAGCGGATGCGGATCAGGATATTTTTTCGTAAGTTAGCGTGAGAAGGCTTACAAGGTGGTCCTCGTGACAATATTATAACTGAAATAATTTATAATTTTTTCCTTGATCATTATTCGCATTTTTTATAAGGAGCAGCAGACAGGCAACTACTTCCTAAACAAGAGAAAATTTTACTTGAATTTAAATGATTTCTGAACTGAACAAGTAGTGGTGTTTTATATCGCTTCACTAGAGCACTAGTTGAAAATATTGCAGTTCCGTCTATTGCTTTCCTTTTACTTGGAGGAGCCAGTGCACCTTTTATACATCCTTGCACGTGACCATGTATTTGTAAACGTGTAATGGTTTTCTCAAAAGGTAAAACTCATAAAGGAAGTTCGACCAAGCATAATTCTCCTGTGTAAAAATTCAGCCCCACTGTTTACATAGTATTTGTGGTCAGTGAACTCGCCCTTTCTTTCAAAAAGATACACTCCGATGATGGAAGTAGGAGGAATTTAAGCCGGTCAGCAATGCAGTGTCGCCAACACAAAAGCTCAACACTGCTCTAATATTTGCTTTTCATATCTTCTGTTTACCGTCGTTGGTAAGGGATGTCCACTTCTCACAAAAGGCGTTGCAGATGAGGAAAGGGTGGACACGTTTTTCCATTTTTTTCAGCCGCATAAGAAATGGGGGTTTTACCGGCATCCATATTGTTTGGTGCAATATTTACGCTGGATTGGAACATTAGCAAGTTGAAAAGCTTTTATCTTGGTAAACTGTGCAACAAAGAAGAATGGATTATTCATTAGATGTTTGTCGTCATTATGAAGGCTGATAGCTAGTTTTACAGTCTCTTTGTCTAATTAGATGGGTCATTTTGAAACGCTGTGACAAAATTGTTCTCTCGAAAAGTTATCTAAAGTTATTGCTATTTGTCGATATACTACAACTATGAAAAACAACATTTATCTCTCATAAAAGTAATGTTATCTAAAACTATTTCTTGACCCTTCAGCACTACTTTTAACATACGGAAACTGTCAAATTCCACTTTTTTGGCTGACCTGAATAGCGCGGCATTAACGAGTGAGAACTTCATAGCTTCATAGACTTAGAATTATTTAATACATGGGAACTTTGACATATGCCCAATTATTTTTCGAATGTTGATAGCATTACAGAATTATTTCACTGAATTGATCAAAATCTCTATGGAATCCAGATTCGGTCCTAAAAGGTCTAGTTCGTTATCTACTGTTGTCTGATTTTCTGGTTACAGCAAATTAAGCTATTTGTTTTTTGAGGTAGACGCTTATTATATTTCAAACGTACACTCGATTGTGAACTCATTCATCGCGCATGCTACTTTGCGAGTCACTCTGAAGCGTTCATTGAATTCACTTCCATTGTAAAGAGGTACCGTTACATTCATGTAATTCTTTTTATTTTTCGATCAGGAAGCAGTATGTGCAGAATGTTTTCATCATCACTCGAATAGATATCAGAGATACAATCGGATTCTGAACCTGAACTATACTAAGTGACATATAAATCCGAACACCCAGTTTAAATGGTTTTATTTTAATAAAAGTTGGTGAATGTTATCTTACTGTAAATAACAAGTGAAAAAATTTTCAGCCTTATCAGTTGGACATTCCGTTTTTTATACTGGTTTTTTTTAATTCACTAACGCTCTAAAAATGGATATTTCAGCCGCAGTAAAGAATCAACGTTGGCGGATTTTGGTTCTTGACATCCTTTACGATCGGTTACGATGCCTAGAGTATGGAGACCTGTACGATTTCGTCCACTTCGTGAGTTTGATAGGGGCCGTATAGTGGGACTTCGGGAAGCTGGACTTTCTTTTCGGGCAATTGCAGTTAGAGTGCAAAGAAGTGTAGACACTGTGGTTAGGTGTTGTCAGGCATGGCTTCGAGAAGGCCGTATGCAAAGAGCAAGGGGCACTGGACGCCGCCGTAGAACAACAGACCGTGAAGATCGCCGCCTAAGATTATTGGCCTTAAGGGATCGTTTCTCCACTACCAGGTCCATTGCAAATGAATGGTTTGCAGAACACCGAAGACCTATTGGCATGCGAAGTGTTTACCGACGAATGAGAAGTTTTGGCTTGTTTTCATACCGGCCATACTGGGTCCTCCCTTTAACTCGAGAACACCGACGTAATCGCCTTGAGTGGTGCAGACAACGGTCACTCTGAGATCAGGAATGGAACAGTATTGTCTTTAGTGACGCGTCTCGATTTTGTTTAGGCATGCACGATCGTCGTGCCAGGGTTAGAAGGCGGCGTGGTGAAAGGAGGAATCCACAGTTTTTTGTTGAAAGACATGTTCATCACACTGTTGGAGTTATGGTTTGGGGTGCTATAGCTTATGGTTCCAGGTAACCTTTAATCTCCATCAAAGGTAACATGAACGCGCAGCGTTATATCCACGAAGTTCTAGAACCCCATCTTTTACCCTATCTTGACACCCTGGCGGATCCAACTTTCCAACAAGATAATGCCCGACCACATGTTGCAAGAGTCACAATAGACTTCTTTCAACATAATGATGTCACATTGTTACCATGGCCACCAAGATCTCCCGACTTATCCCCAATTGAGCACGTGTGGGATATGATGGGTAGGAGATTGCTCAGTTTGCAACGTCCTCCTCAGACTCTAGAAGCACTTCGAGAGGAGTTGGTGGTTGCCTGGAATGAGATACCACAGGAGGATATTGACCACCTGATCAGAAGCATGCCTAGGTGCGTTGGAGAATGCGTAGCACATCAGGGTGCATCCACACATTATTAAAAGTCAAAGGGCTTTAAAGCAGTGCAATCATTTTGAAATGTTTATCATTTACTTATTATGCTTCATTAAGTACTTAAAATTTTATTAAAATAAAACCATTTAAACTGGGTGTTCGGATTTATATGTCACTTAGTATATAATAAGAATCTGAAATTTCTGTGAGCAATACAAACAGGAATACACACCAAATTTTGTTTGAATGTTTTCACCTGCATCCACACATGACTGTTGAGGAATGTTTGATCTGGAAATTAGGGTGTCTTACTCGTATTTAGGTATTTTGAGTAAAAGTTGATTTTACCTATTTGAGTACCGTGTACGAATAACAAAAAAATTGAAGAGAGTACAAGAACTATAATTTTATTGATTAATATTAAATGTAAGTGTCGTATTATAACCATTTTCTATGGTTGGTGAACTTGTTCTTGTCCCTTTTCAAGTGAGAATTTTTTTATTTATTTTTCAAATTTTGGTAACGAAGCTATTTTTCTTTCTTCATCAGGCAGCAAGTTATATAACCGACTGGCGAGACACCTATAGCATATTCATCCTATTTTTTTAGTAGACAAAGGAGTCCCGCTTATTTTATTAATTTTGTTTCTGGTCGAATAAGTATACTGTATCGGTACTAACGAATGTTTGTTTATAAATTTGCCGAAGATCTAGAGTTTCTGCATCTCTATACAGCGGTTCTGACGGATAAAGTCTGTTTTTATTATGAATTATTTTTAAAAATTGTTTTTCTAATACCTCAAGTTTTGCTAAGTGAACGGTTAGAGCTCCACCCGAAGCTTAGAAACTATACCGCAATCTAGACTCCACCTTGGTAAATAATTTTCATGGTCTTTTGATCCAGATAATTACTTAGATATTTTATTTTAAATAACAGACGTCTCAAGTTCAAGGTAATATGATCAATATGATAAATCCATTTCATGTGGAAATCCAAAAGTACGCCCAGAAATTTGATTTTGTTGGTAGATTCTATTTTAATGATGTCGTGAGTACTTTCAGAATTTTGTTTGATCTCAATAACAGTATAATCAGGAAGCCTTCTCTTATCATTGGAAAACGGCATAATAATTATTTTTATGTTGTGCCTGTTATACAATAGCTAAAGATGTATGGATATTATATTTTGTTCTTGTAAAAACATGTAACATTAGTTGTTGAGTTGGTTTTGAAGTTTAATTTCAATTTGTTTTCATAGAAAACCTGTGTATCTGCGTTGTGTCGTGTGCCCGCGCTTTACGAAAATATACTTTTCATAGATAGTGCTGTGTGGACCAAAGGCTCCGCACCTGATTTTCCTAATGATTTTGTTCTTGTATCTACCGAAGTTTAATGAAATTATCTACCGATTTCATTTTGTGTTTCTTTAATAGAAAATGCTTGACCTCAAGACAAGTAGAACAATAGAAAAATCAAGTCAAGCCAAGCATTACCGTTTCAAGTAATTTTATTTTCAAATCCTTTTAATTTCGCATGGCTATTACGTCCACTCATTTCAATGGTCATTATTACTTTATGTTTGATATAATATATCTTATCTATATTATTACTCTATGCCGATTTCATTGTAATTCTAGGTGATCTCAATATGAATTTGTTGATTAATTCATCGGCTATGGATATTATGCTAAATTTTCTAGTCTTTCAATTTGAAACAGTTAGTACTCGTAGATGCACCCACAAGAGTTACTTGCCTCCCACAAACACTGGTAGATGTTATTATCTGCTCAGATGGAGAAAATGTGAGAAACTGCAATGTTATACCAGTTCATGAATTATCTGATCATTCAGCTGTTGTTTGTAACCTCCATAAAACGTTAAGCAACCGGACGCAGAAGTTTCACACGTTTAGGGATTTTCCTAACTTTAATGAACGTACCTTTTATGACTTATTTCATTGGGACGATATTTTTCAATTAAATAGAGTTAATGATATGGTAAGATTTTTAAATAACAACATACTAAATTTATTTGATAATTGTGCACCTAGAGGAAATTTAGAGTTACTAAGCCACCAGCTCCTTGGCTGACATATAATATTAAAATGATTAATAAGGCCAGAAGTAAAGCTTATCCAAGGTTTGAAAGAAGTAAGTCAATTGCCCTCTAGAACTATTATAAAGAATTATGCTGCTGCTGCTCTTCGGAGAGAGAAAAAGGCTTATATGGAATACATTCTATCTGGGAGGAGCAGTAAAGCAATATGAAGTTCTCTTAGGAAACTTAGTATAATTAAGTCCTCTTTTAGACCATATTAAATTTATTATCAATCACGCCATAGCAACATCCTGTTTCCCTGATGCTTGCAAGCAGGCCATCGTCATACCTATTCCTAAAGTAGTGATTCCCACGTCTGTACGCAACTTGGACCAGTCAGCGTACTTCCCGCATTTTCGAAGCTTTTGGAACGGGAAATGGAAATACAACTATCTGAGTATATTTTCAGTAATAAAATAGTTCCATCAATGCAGTCAGGATTCAGGGAAAACCATAGTACAACAACGGCTCTAGCCAATATCACTGATGATGTTATGAGAGGCCTTGATCCAGGAAATGCCACTTGTTTAGTTCTGCTAAATTACACAGAAGCTTTCGATATGATAGACCCTGAACTTTTGCTGCTTTAGCTGTTTTACTATGGTTTTAATGACGCTGCAGTCAATTTGATACGCTGTTATTTATTAAATAGACATCGAAAGGTCCTATCAGCTTCGAAAATGTCACAGTCAACTGCTATAAAGTTTGGTGTTCCTCAAGGTTCCATTTTGGGACCTTTACTTTTGTCTCTGTATATATGGGATTTTCATCAGAATGTCCATAATTGTACAATCCATCACTATGCCGATGATACTCAAATTTATTTTAGTTTTCAACAAAAAGATTTTAAAGTGGCAGAGGCATTGCTCAACGAAGATCTAACAAGGCTAGTAGACGTCTCGTGCTCGCATAACTTAAAAATTAATCCATCCAAATCTTCAGTTATGGTTTTCGGCTCAAAAAACAAGAGAACATCAATCGAAACGGAAATTAACCTTAAAATCTATGATAGCCGGCTTCCAATAATGAATGAATGTAAAAATCTGGGACTCTGGATTGACACAGAGCTAAAATACAAAAAGCTTGTAAATTTGTTATGCAGTGCATCATACTGCATTTTGAAGCAGTTTTATCCGCATAGGCAAATAATGTCTACTTCAGTAAAGCTGAAACTGTGTGAAACATTGATTATGTCAAAGATCAGTTATTGTGACACTGTATATGGCCCCGCTCTATCATTCAGTGAACAAAGCAAATTACAGCGAATTCAGAAATCGTGCGTCAGATTTTCTTGCGGAATATGAAAGTTTGATCATATTTCTTATAAATTTAAGGAACTTGGTATTCTGCATGCAAAAACTCCTCTTATTGACACTCACACATAAGGTGTTAGCTACAAAAAAAAAACACGATATTTGCATAAAAAGTTAGCACGATGTAGTGACATAAATCAACTGAATACAAGGAATAGAAATATGTTAGTGATACCCTTACATTCTGAGGCTGCCTACAAAAAATCATTTAGCTACAACGCAATTAAATTATATAATGATCTGCCTGTTACATTCCAAAATTATTCACTTTTTAATTTTAAAAAGAGGCTTAAACTAAAACTACACGCCGAGGTATGATGATGAACACAAAACCCTGGAAATATGGACTATTCTTGTAATTGATTCTATTGTTTTTTTTGTGTTATCAATTAGTTATAATTGAGAATTGTGCATATATCTCTTTTGGTTGAATGTGTTCTTGTATTATTTTCTTGTTCTCTCAAAGGTTAAGTTGAAAAACGGTACTATTAGCGAAACTTTGCCTTTTTTGTACTTTGTACGAAATAAAGCCCATTTATTATTATTATTATTATTATTATTATTATTATTATTATAAATGTGATATATGACACGAGAGAAACAAGACGTTCTCCCCTTTTTTTATTCTTGCGTAATAGCCTTCTTCGTTGTTAGATGTCCCGACGTGATTTCAATAGAAATCGTCGTTAGTTTGGAAAACATCCACTTCAAAGGTTCAAACTATAATTTAGCTGGATAACTGCAATAGCAAAAGCTATGCAAATAACGTTCCTCTATCTGTTTGGCGTGGCTATGTTCCTGTCGCTGGAAATACTCCGGTAGGCAATTAACGCTAGCCGGTGGTCTGCCGGCCTGTTTGGAAGCCTTCCAGCTGGATAACAGAGCTGTGCTTTATACACCTACTGTGTTAAATTAGACCACTCAGACATACACTGTCTGCTGTTCGTGTGTGTCCACATTAGGCATCACGCGAGCTTCTGTGGTAAGGTCTGTAAAGGTCGGTCAACACTTTAGCCAAACGTGAAGGACTTGAAAAGTGGAGTTTGCAGAATGACTTGGTGGTATTTTACATGGTTCCAAGCTTTCTATAACCAAGTTTCGTGAAATGATTTTAAGGTATAATAAAGTTTTCATCGAGTTTTACGGTCCCTCATGAATGCTCGCTGAAAAACTAGAATCGAGAGATCTCAGTATTGCTATATACTACGCGATCCTTTGGAACATCCTAGGGACTACTGGCTTGTTTCAAAGCTACAGGGCGAACAATGTTTCTGAGTATACAGGGTGTCCCGAAAAAAGTGTGCAATATTCTACCAGCGGTTTCTAGAGCTTAAAATAGGAAGAAAAAGCCCTAAGGGCGCTACGGTATTTTAAAGGGGCTCCCCTGAAGATGGTTTTTCCTTAATATTTCCGAAACGTGTTGAGATAAATACATAAAATTTGGTATTCTAGCCTAGTTTTTTATGCTGGATTTAAAAATATTAACATTTTTAGACAGGTTTGTTTGGAAGCGTATGTAACAGGGACAGACTCAGGTTATTTTAGCCCCAAAATGTTTGTGTGATTCTATTTTTGAAATTCAATTGTAGAATTTAAAAATTTAGCGTTTGCTACATAAAAAAGGTACTCTTATTGAATATCCATAAATTGAGCCATTTTTGAATAAAATCAAACTAAAAAATTTGTCACATGATAGCAAATGTACTGCGAATTTAAATGAATTGTTGAATAATTAGCCATGGCAACGAAAAAACTAATTTAATAATTGGTAAATATTACATAAATACATATTTTTATTGCAACATAGCTAACTTTTAGGCAAAAACAAAAGAAATACATTTTTTCTACGAACGAAATTGAAATTTGTTTAAAAAAGAAAACATACAGTTGGATATACTTAAAACTAGCTTTACAGTAAGTGTTCAAATAAATTGTTGGATACAGAGTCTCGCTCGATGAACGATTGCGTAGCCCGAAAAGTGGAAAACCTTTTTCTTCTTATTTCATTTGCAGCCTGATGGATTCTTTGAAGTAAATCTTCTTGAATATTTACTTCAGTCGACTAAACTAGGTCTTTTAATGACCCCCAAAAATAGAAATCCAATGGATTTAGGTCAGGTGAACGTGGCAGCAACGCTATAGGACCTCGGCCTAACCACCTGGCTGGAAAAATTGACATTCAACCAATTTCGAACATTGCGTCCAAAATATGCAGGGGCGCCATCATGTTGAAAAAAACATACTTTCTTGAAACTGCTGGCGCACATCCAATGGTATTATATCCATGAGCTCAGTCTGAAGAAAGTTCAGATACACCTCTAAATTAAGACGATTGGGAAGTACAATAGGCCCAATTACTTGATCCCCAATTACTCCTGCCCATAAGTTCAATGAAAATGTTGGAAATGTGTACGGCGAACAACTTTTGGATTTTCATCTGAGCAGTGATGCATGTTATGAAAATTAAAAGCACCATTCCTAGTAAATATTGACTCATCCGACCATAATATTCTAGGAATAGTGTTTTCATTTGCTAATATCCACTGGCAAAACTCGATTCGTGGTAAAAAATCTGCCTCCGTTAAATGCTGCACCCGTTTAAAATGATAAGGATGTAATCCTTGCATTCTTGTCATTCTTCCTATCTAAAATTATTATTTCTAGGATAACTATCAAATAGGTATTCATAAATTTTTCTTACTTTTTTTTTTTTTTTTTTTTTTGGCTTTAGGACTAAGCCATGCAGCCAGAAACTAGGTTGTATATAGAATATATCTAATTATGTACAAACACACGACGTCACAACATCCATGGCGAAGGCGAGATTCGAACTCGCGACCCGGCTGGCCGGCTGATCAGTAGCACGACACTCTGACCCACGCGGCCAACCGCGGTCCCAAAATTTTTATTTTTTTTTTTCTTACTATTGATTGAGGTATATCCATAATTTCTGAAACATTTCGTATGCTTATTTGTGAATTATTTTCCAACATATTTAAAGCAATATCCATACGATGATTTCCCAGTGGCCTTCCTGAGCCCTGCATGCGCTGAAAACTTCCATGGTTTGACAAATTCCGGAGAATATCAGTTAACATTCGACGTCCAGGTACTATGCGATTGGGAAATTTTCTTTGATATTCTCTTACGGCTGCCAATGAACTGCCATTGCAAAACCCGTACACAAAATGCATGTAAGTCAGTTCTTTGTCTGTAAATCTCGGCATTTTAAATCGATTTATTGAACATTTTGATTTTAATCTAGTAATTTTACACTGTTAACAATGTCAGCTTAACTTCAAAATAAGTCATAACAAATCAAAACAACTTTTGTTTGCAGTCATGGCTAACTATGTATAATCAACAATTCATTTAAATTCGCAGTACATTTCCTATCATGTGACAAATTCTTCAGTTTGATTTTATTCAAAAATGGCACAATATATCGATATTCAATAAAAGCACTTTTTTATGTAGAAAACCCTACATTTTCAAATTCTAAAATTGTATTTCAAAAATAGAATCACACAAAAATTTTGGGGCTAAAATAACCTGAGTCCGTCCCTGTTACATACGCTTCCAAACAAAACTGTCTAAAATTGTTAATATTTTTAAATCCAGCATAAAAAACTAGGCTAGGATACCAAATTTTATGTCTTTATCTCAACACGTTTAGGAAATATTAAGGAAAAACCATCTTTAGGGGAGCCCCTTTAAAAGATTGTAGCGCCCTTAGGGGACGTTTGTCGACCTATGTTGATATAAACTTTTCTTCCTATTTTAAGCTCTAGAAACCGCTGGTAGAATACTGCACACTTTTTTGGGACACCCTATATAATTACTTTATCTTATCACGAATAGAGGGCCTCAAAACCTATCGAATGAAACCTATATGTGTGGTCCGAAATTGTATAGTTCAGTACATATTTGCAATTTTGTGAAATTTCGAAAAAAAGACGGGATAATGAACCTTCAATCGCAATTACAATTAAACCATTAATTTTAGGGTTATGTTTTTCTTCTGAGATGAGCTAAATGGTTAGTTTTAGCAATGGTTATGTCACTTTTTGACAGAGCTTTTCAGAAATCAACGCGAAAAATTCACTTTTTTGTGAAAAATCTGTTCCATCCCTCAACTTTGGAGGGCGGTAAAAAAATTGAGGTTGTATTTCATTATCCATTTTATTGTAAAAACTATTCCAATTGATGTACAATAAACCCTGAAAATTTCAGCTTGCTACGATGAGTCTATCGTGCCACATTCGTTGTTGTGATGTGATAAACGTAAGAAACGCAATAGAATCCTTACCACCTACAAGTACAGAACCTATTGTGTTTAGCGGCTCTTCATGGCGACTTACCGACAAATGTGGAAGATAATTTAATTTAACTAACTTTTAAAGAACATAGCTTCCATCATTTTATATACACAAGCGACACTTTCTAATAAAATTGTCCTTTAGTCTTTGAAATGAATTTGCGTTTTCCATAACTTTTATTTTTGCTTCATCAATTTTCTGCCGCAGTTGGTGTACATTTGTATATTCAGATGTATAGATTATCCCCTTATAAAGCCCCCATATAAAAAAATTTAGAGGATTTAAATCGGGTGACCTTGGAGGTCACCTCCACCTATCCACCGCCAAGGAAAGGCAATGTCTAAGTAATGCCGTACATCCCGTGCAAAGTGGCATGGGGCAATGCATATGATCCAATTAATTTCTTGTTGAGTACTCCAGCCCATAAATTAACGCCGAACTGACGTTGAAAGCTGTGTCGGCGAATAGCGTGCGGATTTTCCACGCTCCATGAATGGAAATTGTGTATGTTGAATATTCCATTTCTGGGGCCGAAACTAGGATGAAAGGTTCGGTTGAAAATCCAATTTCTCAGTACGGAAAATTACATTATCATCGGAGAGATACGTTTGTCGCGTGCCCGGGCATATCCCGGTCTCCAGCCAGCACCCAGAAGCATCCGAGCGGTCGTTTTCCTGTCTCCAGCACGGCCGCCGCTGCTCCGTCAATTGTTCGGGGTTGCACGGAGGGTGATCCCGGGAAGACAATTGCCGGCCGTTTGTCGCCAACCGTCAACTGTCACCAGGCGACGTGATGGTCCGCTGAGCGGTGGGCGACTCCCAACCCAGCCAAGGCCATTGTCATCTCCGCGGGGGTTGACGATATCACCCAACATACAAACATCCTGGCGGGGCCTGGGGCAGTTGCGTCGCTCCAGAAGGAAGGATGATGCATGGTTTTAAACTGTCGCCGCGAAATTCGATATAGGATGAGTTTATCATAATTGTTTTCCTCGTGGAGGGTTTTAAAATACTATCAAATTTACAGAGGGGTGATGATGGGGAACTTATTTAGACAGGACGATCAATTGAAGCATTGTCAGGGGATTTATCGAGAGTTATTGTGAACTTAGGAAGTGGGACGGTTTTATACCGATATACAATTTTCTCCAAGAGACTTTGGCAAAGAAAGATTTATAAATTCTAGATTGACACATTTATACAGGGTGACTTCGAAGTTGAGTCATTTATTTTAACAGTGAGTAGATCTGATCAAAAGAATTTTTTTTCATTTAACATTTTTCTGGTAAAATTAAAGTAACAAAGTTATAGCCCTTTAGAAGTTTGAGTACCGCCCTGTCTCAATAATAATATTATGTGCTCGTTATTGGCAACAACGGATATAATCCGCTTTATCGGTTCATCGCATCGGAAACAAAAAAGCGAAAGAATTTGAAACGCGTATCACGATGTTTTTAGTTGTATTCAGTCAATGTGTCAGTCGGTAACGCGTGAGTGAATAGTGGTGTTTGTTGCGTGGCTCAAACGAAATTAAAAATGGCACATGTACATAAATGGTGAACTTGTGGACATGATTCTTATATACGGGGAGGGAGTCTTTACAAAATGCTGCCGCGGCATCACGGATTTATGCGGATCGGTGTCCCAATCGAGTGCAACCAACCCCTCGTGCCTTTGTTAATGTAGTACCAAGGGCTCGTGAATCAGGTGACTTAAGACCTCACAGGGGGGGCATGCCGGTGCTCCAAGACCGCACGATCAAATACAGGTCCGCACTGAAATACTTGTCGGAAGGATACTTTATAAAACAAGGTAACATTTTTTTTATTTTTACACACATATTTTAGTTTATCTTCCTTGTACAATCATTATCCGAAAATTAATGACTCAACTTCAAAGTTACCCTGTATATTTTTATGATCACAATCTAGCAATATCCAAAAGTAGCGACAAGCGATGTCTTGCCCAGTTGTGCTGGTGTGACCTGGGTGAAACATGCATGTCCAATTTACATACATGTATATAGTAGAAAATATGTACTACAAAGATTCTAGTTTTTTTACTAGGATAGTTTTCAAGTAGTATGGTAGAAAATATATTCTAGTTTTTGCCAGGATACTTTTTAACTTAAATCTAATGTGTAGTATACTGGGTGCTTCAAATTCGACCCTCACCATTGGGATCTCGGAAAAGGTAAGATACGAAGTCATTTAACTAAATGCCGCTCAGAAATTCCCGAAATTTAAAGTACTTCCGAAGACTGAATTTTACCAAAATCGTTTCATTTTTTTCCTGACTCTATTTGTTGTAGGATTTCAAAATGAATCGCACATTAGCATTGCCACTTTTTCTCCTCTAATGTCCTTCCAGCATCAACTTTATTTTTTCTTATGAGCGCCATATTGGATTTTTGCACAGATCAACAGAGTTTTTAATAACGATTCCAAAAAATGTATAACGTATTGAAATTGCTAAGCCTTGGTTATTAAAAAAAAAGAATTCCATAGGTAGACTTTTAAATTCATTTGTTTCGTATAGCAGATTCGTCCCAAAATCATTTCTATTTTTTCCTGACTTTATTTGAGATGGGATTTCAAAATACATTCCATGTTATCATTGCTACTTTTTAACCTTTTCAAGATGGCGTGGACAAATTTTCAATTGAGGTTTCTTCTTTCGACTTTCATCACCAACTTTGTTACTTCAAATGGATGCTATATTGGAATTTTGTACATTTAAATATTACTAAGAATAATTATTATTTTAATTAAATATGTGAAATTAATCGTGACATAAATAAATATATTACATCTATAACTAAATGCAGACTCTAAAATTGTGCTCGATTGCACAAAATTTAAATATGGAGTCCATAAGAAAAAACAAAGTTGATGATGGAGATCGAATGCAGAAACGTCCAACTCATAATCTAGCTATCTCTTCTTCTAGAGGAGAAAGTGACAACGCTAATTAATATGCAATGTATTTTAAAATATCATTTCAAATAAAACCAGGAAATAAACGATTTTGCTATAAATTTAGTATACGAAATCTGATAATTTCAAGGTATACCTAGGAAATTTTATTTTTTGAACTAAGGTTTGTCAATTTCCATGTATAGCATTTACACATATGTAAGTACATATTATATATTTTTGGAATCAGAATTAAAAACTTTATTAATCTGAACAAAATCCAATATAGCGTCCCTCTACAAATAAAGTCAGAAAAAAACCAAAACGATTTTGGGAAAGTTTGATATTTTCCGTCTGACTCCGGAAGTACTTTAAATTTTGAAACTTTCTAGGTAGCATTTTGTTAGTTACCTGAGTTCCCAATTCTGCGCCTATTTAAGAGACTTCGTATCTCTTTCCGTTTCCGACATCGCAATGGTCGAATATGAAACATCCGGTATATACTAAAAAAAAATGGACCAGTTGAAGACAACACTAGTAACGATAAGCCAATCTGACAGTTTAATGACGCGACATACCTCATATTTATTTATTTAGCAACACCTAACAGCTGAAGCCAATTGAATACAGTTATAAATAAAGAACAATGCGTATAAGTGCAAGGTATGTTTAGAGAAAGCAGCTACTCGTAGACTGAAAAAGACCTAAAAATAGAACTTGAAGGAAAATGCATTCCATCAGATATACCAACCCTCCACACAATAATCAAACTAGCTGTGCTCATAAACATCTCGGTGCATCAAGGTAAATTTCCTAAAAATCTTAAATTGGCCATTGTGGTACCTATATTAAAAAGGGAGATCCCTCTCAAGTCGAAAACTATCGTCCAATATCTCTTCTGTCAGTTTTTTCAAAGATATTTGAGAAAGTACTGCACGCGCGCATAGCCAGCTATACTGAAAAGTACAACATCATCTCCAATAACCAACATTGGTTCAGAAAATCACGCTCGATTGAGACAGCCTCTTTTGAGTTTATGAACCACATATACCGAGCAATAGACTTGGGTCATCTAGTTGCTGGAGTATTTTTCGACTTGTCCAAAGCGTTTGATATCAGTAATGTAGATTTGCTAAGGGAAAAACTTTTCAATATATGTAGGTATTAGAGACTTCTTGCTGGACTGGCTAGTGTCTTTCCTGACAGACAGAGAACTTAGAGTGAGAGTGAACGATGCGCAGTCAGCTATATAAAATAAATATAGGTGCAGCTCAGGGATCTGTATTCTTCTTTTCATCTTATTTATAAACGATCTGAAGCTCTCAGGTGCAGTAGTGAACTATGCTGATGACACATCGGCTGTAGTAACTGCAGATTCGCCTGAAGATCTGTACCTTAATATTGGAATCATAAAATCTGAGATGGAAGTGTGGTGCCAAACAAATCGTCTGATCTTGGATGCTGACAAGACGGTAGTTGTTCACTTTTACTCTAGTACTCCACGTCTCATTAACAGAACTATCTCAGACTCTACGACCTTCCTGGGTATTGAGTTGGATGCAGGATTAAATTGGAAGCAACAAGTTGACACAGTGTATGCAGGAAAATCAATAGGTCCTACTATGCGATATTGAAATTAAAGCCAAATGTCCCCAAATCAACCCTAATAGATGTGTACTACGCAATGGTGTATTCGCATCTGTCAAATCACACCATCGTCTGGGGACAAGCATGCACCGCGTCCAGAGTGTTTATTTTGCAGAAACGTATTGTAAGGCTGATATTTAACATTAAAAGGAGAGAATCATGTAGAGCAATATTTCAGCATAATAACTTGCTAACGCTTCCGAGTATATATATTTATAAATGCGCCCTCTACACCTTCAATCACAGGGGCCAGTTTCTGCAGAACAAGGACTTAAACACGAACTACAACACTAGAGCGAAACAGGACTTGAGTATACCTTCGCATACACTGTCAATGTTCGAAAAATCACCAGCCTACGCCTGCACCAAGGTATTCAATAAGTTGCCATCAATACTAAAAGATATTAGATGCTCAAATAGGTTCAAGAAAGAGCTGACGAGTCTGTTAATAGAAATATGCTACTACTCAGTAACCGACTTTCTTACAGGGTAAGAGTGATGCACCAAAAAATTAAATAGGCAACTATGGCTGTATATATATATATATATGTGTATATATGTATGTGTGTCTATATATATATATATGTATGTGTATATATATATATATGTATTATGTATGTGTATATATGTGTGTATATATTTACTCGTATATGCGTACCTATTATTTTTTTTCTATTTTTATTGTACTTACTTCTTTTACACCTTGTTCTGTTTATTATTATTGTATCTGTTGTTTTCTCGACTAAACTGTGTTTTTTATCCATTTTTAACCGACAAATTTATGTATTTATACTTAACTATATTTTTAATTTTTGTAGATAATAATGTACTCATAGAGATATGACGAGTCTTATATCATTTCTATGATCCGAAGACAATAAAGCATCATCTATCTATCTATCTAACTGAGATAAGCATTAACGAAAATAGATAATAATGACTCCCAAAGTCGAACAGAATGGAAATACCATATATCTAAACTATTATTAACTGACTAATGACGGACAAAATTCCAGTATGCAAAGCTGCACTATTTTGTGACGCTAATCTTGGAACGATGAAGTCAAGTTGTTCCAAGAGGACAGTCAAATCTATAATGCCAGGACCAGATTGAATATTTTTGTGGGAGTTCTCTAAACTACAGTTGTTATGCCTCACGATCAGCTCACTCTAAGAAAGGCCAATCTCAGAATATCTTGCGACTGGGATATACCCATCCTCTGCGTATGAAGGATATTTGAGAAAATTTCTCTGAATGGACTATAAGGCCGCGTTTTTTAGTCGCAGGTTTCAGTCTTAAGTTATAGTTAAATATGAAAAAGCATTTTCAATATCATGTTTAGAGTGAAACGGTTAAGTTAAACCAGAAGACCATCTATGAGTTAACTAGGGAGGCTGTGATTAACAAGCAATACCTGACGTTTGTTGACACAGGCGTTCCGTTTATTCAAAAATTCACAAATTCGAATCAATTTATCGATAAATACAAATTAAAGCTGACCCATGATTATGAATTACGACGTGATTGCGTATAGCATAGGCGAAGAGGCAAGAAGGACAAAAACGATCCGTCATCGGCCGAATTACTTTGACGAGTTTGACCACCTGGATTTCCTTGCTAGATGTGGTGTTTTTTCAAAAAGGACTGTTGAAACAGAACTTTTCTCTTTCCAGGAATAGCCGTATTTTATTGAAGACCTTTACATTTGCGTCGTGGACTATCGAAGTGATGCTAAAGAAAGTGACAAACACGATATTGTACAAATGTCTACAAAGTTAATTGTGGTTTTAGCGTATATTTTGACCAATGTAAAGGTCACATTGCATAGGCCAACTTCTTTATCATTATTTCTATACTAAGTGACATATAAATCCGAACACCCAGTTTAAATGGTTTTATTTTAATAAAAGTTGGTGAATGTATTTATCTTACTGTAAATAACAAGTGAAAAAATTTTCAGCCTTATCAGTTGGACATTCCGGTTTTTATATTGCTTTTTTTTAATTCACTAACGCTCTAAAAATGAATATTTCAGCCGCAGTAAAGAATCAACGTTGGCGGATTTTGGTTCTTGACATCCTTTACGATCGGTTACGTTGCCTAGAGTATGGAGACCTGTACGATTTCGTCAACTTAGTGAGTTTGATAGGGGCCGTATAGTGGGACTTCGGGAAGCTGGACTTTCTTTTCGGGCAATTGCAGTTAGAGTGCAAAGAAGTGTAGACTCTGTGGTTAGGTGTTGTCAGGCATGGCTTCGAGAAGGCCGTACGCAAAGAGCAAGGGACACTGGACGCCGCCGTAGAACAACAGACCGTGAAGATCGCCGCCTAAGATTATTGGCCTTAAGGTACCGTTTTTCCACTACCAGGTCCATTGCAAATGAATGGTTTGCAGAACACGGAAGACCCATTGGCATGCGAAGTGTTTACCGACGAATGAGAAGTTTTGGCTTGTTTTCATACCGGCCACACTGGGTCCTCCCTTTAACTCGAGAACACCGACGTAATCGCCTTGAGTGGTGCAGACAACGGTCACTCTGAGATCAGGAATGGAACAGTATTGTCTTTAGTGACGATTCTCGATTTTGTTTAGGCTTGCACGATGGTCGTGCCAGGGTTAGAAGCCGACGTGGTGAAAGCAGGAATTCACAGTTTTTTGTTGAAAGACATGTTCATCACACTGTTGGAGTTATGGTTTGGGGTGCTTATGGTTCCAGGTCACCTTTAATCTTCATCAGAGGTAACATGAACGCGCAGCGTTATATCCACGAAGTTCTAGAACCCCATCTTTTACCCTATCTTGACACCCTGGCAGATCCAACTTTCCAACAAGATAATGCCCGACCACATGTTGCAAGAGTCACAATAGACTTCTTTCAACATAATGATGTCACATTGTTACCATGGCCACCAAGATCTCCCGACTTATCCCCAATTGAGCACGTGTGGGATATGATGGGTAGGAGAGATTGCTCAATTTGCAACGTCCTCCTCAGACTCTAGAAGCACTTCGAGAGGAGTTGGTGGTTGCCTGGAATGAGATACCACAGGAGGACATTGACCACCTGATCAGAAGCATGCCTAGGCGCGTTGGAGAATGCGTAGCACATCAGGGTGCATCCACACATTATTAAAGGTCAAAGGGCTTTAAAGCAGTGCAATCATTTTGAAATTTTTATCATTTACTTATTATCCTTCATTAAGTACTTATACAAAATTTTATTAAAATAAAACCATTTAAACTGGGTGTTCGGATTTATATGTCACTTAGTATATAATCCCTTCTATAGAGTCTAGGTACTGCTAAACATTTGTACAAGCAATGTTTGAAAATCCTTATTTTGCTTGAAAAAGGTTTAAATTAAAATTTCATTCAAAAAGGACGGACTGTCAGGTATGACAGGTATGACGGCACGACACAAGACACAGACGCCGGGCACACAAAACGCACAGAACACGATATCCAAGAACCGTAGATGCAGAATTGCAATATAAATATATTTGTATGATGAGCTGTTGGTGAGTTAACTGGCGCTGTTAAAATACTTGAAAAACGCATTTGGAGGCAACCACAAGTTAACTTCCTGGGTATTGTTAACTAACCAGAAAGTTAAGTTGATTGAAAAACCGGGGCTAAGCGGTCAATGAAAATTGTATGATCAGGATACCAGACCAGGGATCCATACTCAAGCTTAGATTTTACAGAAGCATAGTACAATATTTTATTGAAATCCCCAGTATTTCTGACAATAAAGCCATACGATTTGCATGCAGTCACATTTTTAATGTGGAAAGAAAGAGAAAAGCCAGATACACTGCATGTGGTGGTACATTGACTCTGTTATGTATGGTCTCTTTCACCTATTGGTTGGACTACTGCTTCTCTTTCAAATTGTACGTGTTTTCAAAAGATCTATAACTTTCATGCTTTCATTGAGTTTTATGAAATGTTTCTGTTCTTCTGCACTTAAGCAATGTCCTTTGTCACCTGAAAATTGGCTGGTAAAGCCTGTCAGGTGCAAATTCCCAGAGAAAAAATCTCCTTAAGACGTTAAGCTTACTGCTTTAATTCTGGGATGAATTAAATTAGATTCGGCAGTTTTATTCATTCCACATTTTTGTCAGTGCTTTTGGGCGTCAGTTTCAGATATAGAAAAGCTTAGCTTTTTGTCCAACCCATAAGTGACTACCGGCGATCATACATCCCGCACCTAAACAAGTGACGGCAAATCGTCTATAACGGCGGCTCATACGATATGTGCTCTTTGATATATTCTCGTATGTCTGAAGCAGCGAGCTTGAGTGCTCAGCAGCGGGCCTCCCATGGTGTCGAATGCACCGACGACCAATGGCGCCCCGTGCGCGCTTTTGTTTTTGGAAAAAACGTCGAGGTAGGCGGCGCCACAAGACGCCGTTGGCCCCCCTCCCGGCCCCCCAACGCGACTGCAACTGCTGCAAGCAACTGGCCCCCCGTCTATATCAACGCCGATCTTGCTGAGAAGTATAGCGCGGTAATTGTGGTCGGACTATGCGAAACCGGTTGCTGTAGTTGCAGTCGGGAAGGTGATCAGAGACACCGTGGATGTGCAATGAACATGCACCTAGATGTAATTCAGAGATATCGGTGCCGGTTTCAGTACGCGTTTCTTTTTTTTTATTTTTAAATTGTGTATGGGGTAGCCAATCTATGTTAGGGAATGGCCCTAGGAAATCCTAATCACGAAAGTTCCGGGATTTTACAGGAATTTGAATCGGACTGAGGAGCTGACACTGCAATACCTTGTCATTGTTCTTCATTCTTCTTTGGGACTAAGTATACAGGGTTATCCAAATTAAGTGTCCACCATTAGTAACTTTGTTATTAGTGAAAATACAAAGTTGTTTGAATTAGCAAACTAGTACCATTTTTGACGCTGGTAAAAATGAGAAATAAAAAAAAAACAATTGGGAGTCGTTATTTTGATTTTTTTCAGTAAAATAACATTTTTTTAAATGGAAACCCCTGTATATTATATTTTTTTCTGTTAAAGCTTCAAATTTTAAACAAAAAAGTTCATAATGACTTTTCCGCTAAAGTCAAAAATAAAGTCAAAATAACGATAAATATTTTTAATTATTTGCAGTATTATAATATTAAGACGGCTATGAAAACAACATGGCGTTCGCGATTTGACAGCATTAAGATAAGCGACAAATTGTTAAACTGGACATACTCGCAACTAGAAGGCTTTGGAAAACAATGATAAAATCAAATAATGTCAAACATTAGTGTAAATACTTGTTTATAAGCTTTATTGTGTCATTAATTTAAAGAAAAATGTTCTCCCATGAAGAAAAGTGTGATATGTTAGAATGCTATTTAGTGTGCAGAAAATCCTCCTTGAGAGCAAGAGAATACTACAGTGAATTATATCCCGCTCGCATTCAACCGTATGAACGATATTTTCTGAGACTTTATCGAAAATTTAGGGGCAACGAAAATGTTTTTGCTAAAACAAGGGCAAAAAAAGAATTCATAATAAGCGAGGCCACGGAAATTGCAGTTATTGGATATTTTGAAGCTTATCGTGAGAATTCAATAGCAGATATTCTCAAGGACTCTAATTTCAGTTATGGTACTGTTCAAAGGATTTTAAAAAAATACAAATTTATTCCGTATAAGTACCGACCAGTTCAAACGCTTTTGGCAGGGGATCCAGAGAGAAGACTTGTTTTTTGCCATTGGTATCTTAGCTTCTGTCGCCAAAATGTAAATAACTTTCGTTACCTTTTATGGACAGATGAATCAAATTTTTCAAATTCTGGAATGTTTAATAGAAAAAACCACCATTATTGGTCAAGAGAAAATCTTTTGTTAGTACATCCAAGAGGCCCACAAGTCCGTTTCAGTTTCAACGTTTGGTGCGGTATAATTGGTTCAAAAATTGTTGGCCCGTTCTTTTATGAGGGAACCCTAACTGGTGAAAGATATGTGGAATTTATGTCAGAAATGCTGACTAATTTCTTAGACGAATTGGATCTTATAAGTAGACATCATCTGCATTTTCAGCAAGATGGCGCACCTGCCCACAACTCCAGAGGTACTTATCATTTTCTAAGTACTACTTTTAATGATCAGCGGATAGGAACAAATGGCCCAATACAGTGGCCTCCCAGATCACCAGATCTAAACCCACTTGATTACTTCTTGTGGGGTTACTTAAAGAACCAAATTTACAAGCGAAGGTACGATAACCTTGACGCGTTAAAGACTGCAGTTAGGGAAAAGATAACCCAGATAGATGGTAGGACCATACTTAAGACAGTTCGAGCAGTTGAAAAACGTGCCCAAAAATGTATTGAAGAACAAGGTGGTGTTTTCAAGCATCTTCTTTAAAAAAAATTGTTATTGTATTTTGTAAGATTATAAGTTGATGTTGAAAATAAAGTTTGTCGATACAATTTAATTGTTTCAGATTGGAGGCCATAACTTCAACAATTTGTAACCTAGGAGAAAAGTTATTGTAAGCTTTTTTGTTTAAAATTTGATGCTTTAACAGAAAAAAATATAATATACAGGGGTTTCCATTTAAAAAAATGTTATTTTACTGAAAAAATAACGACTCTCAATTGTTTTTTTTTATTTCTCATTTTTACCAGCGTTAAAAATGCTACTAGTTTGCTAATTCAAACAACTTTGTATTTTCACTAATAACAAAGTTACTAATGGTGGACACTTAATTTGGATAACCCTGTATATACACTTTTTGACAAAAATATATATGAATTTGAGTTATGTTTAAAACTCCAATTTCCGTTCGTTGTAATAAAAATCGTTTTGATTGTGACCAATGAATAATACTTATGGTTTGTTGATTGATGATGGCTAAGAATACTGTTTCTTATAATAAATCATATTAGTAAAGTAAAATGCAGCGCCGTTTTTTATGTAAGTCCAAGAAAGTCCCGATCCGCTAGAAATCTTTGACAGCTGCCCCGAAAGTCTCGGTTTCTGTACCTACAGGTTTTGTATTGCCTAATTCATCGGGAGAATGGATCATAAGCTAATGCCGCGAAATTGATCTTACATTCATATAAAACAGATTTGAGTAAAAGGTAATAACAATACTTCTAAGGAACAATGGTCAATAATATGATAATGCTTCGTAAACCGAAGGTGTGAAAATTGTATTTTAAAGCAATCGACATAATTTTTGCCTATCCAGTCTAAGCCAGATAAAGTGAGGTATTTTTGCCCATGTATTTTTTACGACATTGAGCTGTCAAAAAAGAAGTCAAATAGATTAATTAAATACTTCCCATAGTGTTTTTGCCGATAGAACTAAGCGCCCATGCAGCAAGTCTCTGAGCATTGTCTGAATGATTTTATTTTTGATTGGAATTTCATGTTTTTTTTTAAATACAATACTTCCCGATGATAGTGGTATATGCTAAGGAACCTGGGTACATCTTCTCACAGGGTAGTATACTTAAATCTATTTTCAAATTACTCAAATAAGCAAATTATTAATCTCAAAATGCTTTTCAACCAAGCGCTCTCCTTGCCCCTCCTATAAATTCGCCCTTGACTGAGAAACGTTGATTCACGAATTTTGAGGTATTTTAGTCCTTTTAAGATCTTTTTGTCTACTCCCAAAAATCACAAGGAGCTCCAAAACGGTACCGAGCTGGTTGGATACGTTTTGAAATTCTTTATGTTTTGCGCATAACTCCCCTGCCATTACACCGATTTTCAGAACTTGTAAAGCCTGTTTATTCTTAGTACAATAGCACTTGGTGTAAGAATTTTGTCAAAATCCCAGTGGAACTTTCTGAGTTACAGAGGGGCCAAGGATTACCAAACACGCGACTAGTAGACATCCAGACGCAGCCAAATATGTATAAGATATACATGTCATACGGCAGCCTAACAAGCAGTTTTTTTAATTTGAAATGTACATATTCACTTTCAATAAAAAAAAAGCTTAATTCCATTAATATCCATAAACCTATCTATTGTCAGCTGCCTGGTCCATATTCCTTAACTTGACCCTATAATCGGTAAATACTGGTGTAATCTCCATTATGTTTAAAAAATTATAAAATTATTACCTACACATTAAATTGAAAATTGTAAAGCCGACATGCATATGCACCCTCATAAGGGAGACCTGTAAGAATTTTATAATGTAAACTTTTAGAATTATGTTTTTGTGTTGCATATACAATACACATGTTTTGGGTTTGTTCTAGCTTAGATCGTGTCTGGGGGCGCCCGGAACGGGTTTTTAAAAAGCGTCCGAGGATTTCTTGGATACTTTTTGAGGGGAATCTTGTAAAACGTAAAACGCGCGACCAAAAAATGTTTTCTTGTACACCCCAGCACAATGATTCACAATACCCCAGTACAACGACCCGCATCACGCTGTACAAGCACAGTCGCACCGCCCTGTACACACAGCCAAGTGACGCCGCCGCAGTGCGCGTGCGCATACAGACAATTTATTCATTAACAAGTTAAAGTCTGAGCATTCACCACGGTGCGCTCATGTATCCGGCGGTCCATCACGCATTCGAGTATTCGTCCGATATTGAAGAGTTAAGTAGTTTGGCCTTCTATAATTTTCAAGTTATCAGGTAAGTTCATTTTATGTTTATTTCTAAATGAGACGTAGGGTGCGTAGATAATTGCATTTTTAGAATGAACTTCTTTACAATTATTTTCTCAGCAGTTATACAGGGTGTTTGAGTTTATTGTTGCATAACTTTAAGATTCGATAGAACTTTCAAAAGTAATGCATAAAGTCTATATAAACATGGGTCGAAAAATGCGTGGCTTCCGAAATACAGGGTATTTAAGTTTACTTTCTAAAATAGTTTTTTTTTAATATTTCGAACAATATTTGATGTATAACAGTGAAAATTGGTATACAAGGGTTTTTTGGTACGACAAAACGAACCATGGGCATAGTTTTACTGTAGCCGCTAGAGGGCGCTCTCTACTGTACCTGTAGTGTATTAAAATGACCGAAAATTTTTTTTTAGTGCAATTTTTTGCTTTTTGAATAAAAAAACTGATTCTTCGCACTTTTCAACATCAAAAAGCTCTCTTGCGAATTTTCGTTATAGTTAGCCGTTTTTGAGATTTTTTATTTTTAAGGTTCGATGAATTTTTAATTATTTATGATAAAATAACTTTAAAAAGTCAGTATCTCGATAATTTTTAGGAGTAGGCTGTGCCTGCAAATATTTTTGAAATTGAAAGCAGAATAAGGTTAAACGTCAATTAGTTGACAGTTAGTTTTGTTGTCTGTTGAAACCTGAAACGTTTTTTTGCAATTGTGAATGCACGAAATTTAGTTTCTTTTACCCGTTTTTTTGTAAGTTTAATAAAAATGCCATTTTTATTCTCCAATCAAGAGTTAGCAGATATTTATTTTGTGTATGGCTTTGTAAATGGAAACCCAGCAGAAGCAGCCAGAGAATACGCACGAAGATTTCCAAACAGACGACATCCAACTCGATCAGTATTTGTAAGAGTGCATCGCCAAATAATTGAAAATGGTTTTGGAAATCTCCAAAGGGATCAAAACATATTAAATGTTCGTCAGCGCAGATTTACCCGTATGATTCCGCGTGAGTTTGATAGAGATCCGACAACAAGTGTTAGGAGAGTTTCTGGTGCCTTGGGAATTTCAGCAAGCCATGTTCACCGTGTTCTTAGAGATGACCATAGACGTCCTTACCATTTGCAACCTGTGCAAGGACTACAGCCAGGGGACGGAGAACGAAGAATCACATTTTGTCAGTGGATTCTTGATAGAACTGATAATAATAGGGAGTTTTTAAGTAACGTTTTATGGACCGATGAGTCATGCTTCCCTAGACGTGGAGTGGTAATTTTTCATAAGCAACATATTTGATCGCATGAAAATCCGCATGCAGTTCGGGAAAGAAATTTTCAGCATGAATTTAGTGTGAACGTGTGGATTGGTATCTACCGTAATCGGCTATTTGAACCCTACCTTTTGCCTGCAAGGTTAAATGCTGCGAAATTCTTGGAATTTTTAAAGGCTGAACATGCAAATATGTGGGATGATGATATGTTAGATTTAAGAAGATTGGCCTGGTTCCAGCTCATTATTCGAGAATAGTTAGAAACTGGATGGACGAAAATTATCCAGAAAGATGGATCGGCCGTGGAGGACCGGTCGCCTGGCCTCCACGATCCCCTGACCTAAATCCATTAGATTTCTTTGTGTGGGGATTTCTAAAAGAAAAAGTGTACCAGACTCCCGTAACCACAAGAGATATGCTAATAGACAGAATCAGGAATGCATGTGATGAAATAAGGCCTTATTTGAATAATGCTATAACACGTTCGATCATTCGTAGATGTGAATTGTGTACTGAACAATTGGGTTTACATTTCGAGCAACTACTTTAGATTTTGTACGTTTTCCCTAACTATCCAATAGCATTTTAGTTGTAAATAATTAATTTAATTTGTTGAAAATAATATTGAAAAATTAAACAAATTAATATTCTGTTTTTTTGTGTTTATTTGGAGTTAGGAATTATTGCTGTGTTTAAAAACACAATCTAAACGATCATCTTAATTACTTGTAATGCCCAAATCGAAAATGAAAAAAAAATATTATTTTCCCATAAATAATTAAAAATGCATCGAACCTTAAAAATCGAAATATCTCAAAAACGGCTAACTATAACGAAAATTCACAAGAGAGCTTTTTTATGTTGAAAAGTGCGAAGAATCAGTTTTTTTATTCAAAAAGCAAAAAATTGCACTAGGAAAAGATTTTCGGTCATTTTAATACACTACAGGTACAGTAGAGAGCGCCCTCTAGCGGCTACAGTAAAACTATGCCCATGGTTCGTTTTGTCGTACCAAAAAACCCTTGTATACCAATTTTCACTGTTATACATCAAATATTGTTCGAAATATTAAAAAAAAACTATTTTAGAATGTAAACTTAAATACCCTGTATTTCGGAAGCCACGCATTTTTCGACCCATGTTTATATAGACTTTATGCATTAATTTTAAAAGTTCTATCGAATCTTAATGTTATGCAACAATAAACTGAAACACCCTGTATATAATAATAATAATAATAATAATAATAATAATAATAGTAATAACAATAATAATAATAATAATAATAATAATAATAATAATAATAATAATAATAATAATAATTGCCTCTATTGGTTTAATCAGAACGCGGAGTTCACATTATGTACTGTTCCACTCAACATTACAAAGAAATAAAAAAAAATGTACAATTAAAATAATGAATGAGCTAAATAGCCCAATCAATTAAATAATTAAAATTGATTATATAAGTTATGACATTTCATTCTTGCTGTTTTTTTTAAATAAAAGATTTAATTGTCTTCTTAAATGGGAGTTATATGTATTCTCAAAAAGGAAACTGCTTCTAATTACTTTTGGTAGCAAATTATTACACTAAAAAGAGAAGGGTAGGTATAATTTTATGTATAAGTAATGACATTAGTATGCTAATTGTTATGCTGTAAGTTTAAGTTGATTTTGTCGGTTTTTGTCAAACATTGTTAATTAAATCCGGAGTATTTAAATTAATAAAAAATTGAAAATGACAACGATGTTTTTATTTTTATTATAAGAAATATTCTGGGGTGCCCTGGGAAAAATCACATATTCACCAAAACGTCCGGGATTTTTGACGCTTTTGTCCGGCGTCGGTGATTTAGGTGATGGCAACCTGTTACGGGTTTAATTTGAAATCATACTCCTTAAGTCCTAGGTGCTATCGTGGTCCGTGGGATCAGCCCTGAACTTTGTCCAAATCTTGTAGGAACTGCCGTGACCCTGCAATAATCGTAAACACTAAACAAGGGTAGACATATTTCAAGTTTAACTACCTGAAGATTTTCTCTATGGTTTATACGTAACTCTCCACCTATTATCTCATTTTGTAGTTGAGGCCCCTTCATCTGAGAATTGTTTACGTCTTCGTTTCTTTCCTAACCTCAATGTTACATTTTGACAAGTGTTCGGTCCTTTCAGTCCGGGAACAGTCCGCTGTTGTTCCATTGCTCCTCTCGAACTTTGTGTTCCGTGTCCAAGTTGAAGAAACTTCACTGTTTGGTCGTAGCTCTGTTGAGAAGCACGCATTTTGCGGATCTTTACGCCAAATGAAGTCTAAGCGTTCTTCCTTTTTATGCCTCATATAATCCTACGGAGATGTGGGATACGGGAGTCTTCGACGCTTTTACGGCGTTCTAGCCGACACTTTTAGGCCACACTCCAACAGAGGTAAGCAATTCGGCTTGCGTTTAAAATGGAACCCGGCGCCATATTGGATTTTTGTTTCAGGCCTTTTTCATCTTCTTCCAACTTTTCGTCTTCTTCACCTTACGTTTTCTCCACCAAACTACTGCTGATACCTTCAGATGAAGCCCTGACGACTTTTCCACGCCCTGCCCTGTAATGAGAGTACCAAGCAGCAGCTGAGGAAGGGAGCTGATTCAGCTGTTGCCAATGTCCACAGACGCCATGTGCTGAAGCCCCGTCGAACTGCATCTATATACTTAAGCAGCTAATTTCACTTAATATTAATTATTTATCCTAACTTCACAGCTGGTGTGATCCTGAGGTATGCATACCCCCGGAAACTTGGTAAGTCGCTAATGTTCGTTTTCATTTGTTGTTAGGTGATCGATTAACCTTTGCAAAGTGAAATTTTGAGCTTACTGTGATCATTTTGAATACTTGAAAATCCTGTCATAGCACCTTTCAGGTAGTTTGTTGCAAACCTTGTCATAGCACCCTTCAGGTAGTTTGTTGCAAACCTTGTCATAGCACCCTTAAGGTAGTTTGTTGCAAACTTTGTAATAGCACCCTTCAGGTGATTTATTAAAAATAGTTAAATAGATTTTGGGCAAGCTCTGGAAATTGGCAATCTTTTCATTTCCCTCAGCGTCCTAATCCTCCAAATCAACAACCACTTCGAACCCCAGAAGTAACATTCATCGTGCAGGGAAGTGCATCTACAACCACCCCCCTGGCACGAGGGTAACAAACCCTAATTCTTGGGCAAGAGCAATGGAAGTAGGTTTGTAGTCCAAACGTTGATTCAGTTTTAGTGTTAGATATCTTGTTGAATTTCTTTCATCTTGGAGTCGGGGAACATGATTAAGGAGTCATCCCACTTCGACTAAAGATACCCCCATACATATATATCTAATCTCCCCAGCCTAAATGAAGATTGCGTTACCATACAGGGAAAGGCGGGTAATTAGCACTTGTAAGGGTAGCTAGGGGAGTATCAGCGGACGCCATCATAGGTCCGTATGTACAACCTGCACACGCACTCTTAACTTCCCCTTGAACACCGCTGCCCCCTTCAACTCCCCCTTGAACGTCGCCCATACCCTTTGCTCCGCGACGGTGTTGACAAGCGACTTCAAACGTACGTAGAGTTATTAGCGTTGTTACACACCTTGATCTAACTTTGATATATGCGAATATGTTGTAGGTAACACGAACGCAGTATTACGTTTTTGCTGGCTCAATAAGTATGGAAAAATGGATTATGGCAACATAAAAGTAGGGCGATGTACTACCAGGACATCTCGAATAGATTACTTGATTCATACCTAATTTCATAGAATGCAGTGAAGTGCCTTTTTTAATATAATATAATAAAATAATAAAACACGATAAATGAAATCTAAGGGTAAGCCAATGAAAAAACTGTCGAGTGGCGTGCAAATTTAGGCACTAGCTCAATAAAGCGGACAGTAGGGGGTTAAGAGCGCCACTGCCTTAAGACGGATTAAGCCACAAATCTCCGAGGTGCTAATCGGAACTTATTTTGCCTGATCACCCACACAAAAGAAAAGAATCTCACAGTAATTGCAAAACCTAATTAATTGTACACAGAGAGCCAAATAAAACAAGTTATTTAAAAAAAAATTAACATATTATCAAAACAAGCAGCACATATGCTCTACTACTGAAAATAAGGGATATTCTTCAAAACTACATGACAATAAAATTATTAGACCTTGATAATTAACCCTGCAAAACGTTTACCATGGTACACGTACCAAGGATTTACAAATATTTTAACCTACACTTATCTGGATAATGGTCTTCTTCCAGTTACAGCTCTAAGCGCAGTCTACATGTCCTTAGCTCACAAACGCTGATGTCAAAAACCAGTTGCCAGCGGTGGGCAGTGATGTGAGGAAGGTCACAAGGTAGGGGCTGCTTGCCTCGTTTTCCAAAATTTACGGAATGAAAAACTCTAGAGAGAGAAAGACTGTTTAAAAATCTACTCTCCATTCTCTGACGGAGACAGAACTACACATTTAAACACTCGAAACTTAAATAAAAACCATGTACACTCTCTTTTACAAGAAAAGTAAAGCAAGGGCAAGAAAAATAAAAATGTATTAAAGTGATATACCCTCAGAAATGTATTCCTTGTTCTAAAATAAAATTAGGGCAGCTCAAAAATCAAAATCATGATCAATGTAATGTAATGGCCAATAGAAGTTGCCATGTACCTAGGCACTAACCCCATACTTGAACACGCAAAATGCCGAACAAAATCAAGGACACTCCAAGAATTTCAGTCAGCGACAATCATATCTATAAAATACCCAATTAAAATGGTATGTTACCTGTTCACATCAGGATTTTTTTATCCAGCAAAATCGGATGCAGAACAGCTACAACAAAGCTGGAGGAGTGCGAATGGTGGTTCTCCGAAATGCACTAAAAGGTAGCAGATATTGAACAATTTTTTTCAGAACATGCATCATTACCCGTGATATACAAAAAAAAACTTACCGCTGAAGGTTAAAATCCCATAAGAAAATGGACGGGGTAGCACCCAAACCAAAACAACTAAACGTAAGGTACAAAATAAAGGATGCTGCTCCATAATCTGGTTTATGTAGTCTAATATACCAGAATCTGGAAATCAAACGGACGGTCCACGCATAACCAAAGCCTCAGCAGAAAAAAAAGAAAATGGCGCTCAACCCGTCTGTACACGAAAGTGGTAGGAAATTACTAAACCAAATCTCTGAGATAGTCGTTAATAATACTCCAGAAGATTTCAACACAATCAATAAAATATGAAATTTGCCAAAAGAAAATCATTAAAAAAGATTTGGCCCAGGAATCGGCACCCTGCCATTAACAAGGAGAAATCCAAATTACTAGTAAGTGATCAAAATAGAAAAAAAGGTTACGTGATTTTGGGACGTGACAACCATAAATTAGTATTTCTTCCAGTATTTGGATTAGGAAAACGAAATATATAGATTCCGATTTTTATAATCGCAAGATAAATATACTAAGTGACATATAAATCCGAACACCCAGTTTAAATGGTTTAATTTTAATAAAATTTTGTATAAGTACTTAATGAAGCATAATAAGTAAATGATAAAAATTTCAAAACGATTGCACTGCTTTAAAGCCCTTTGACCTTTAATAATGTGTGGATGCACCCTGATGTGCTACGCATTCTCCAACGCGCCTAGGCATGCTTCTGATCAGGCGGTCAATGTCCTCCTGTGGTATCTCATTCCAGGCAACCACCAACTCCTCCCGAAGTGCTTCTAGAGTCTGAGGAGGACGTTTGTAAATTGAGCAATCTCCTACCCATCATATCCCACACGTGCTCAATTGGGGATAAGTCGGGAGATCTTGGTGGCCATGGTAACAATGTGACATCATTATGTTGAAAGAAGTCTATTGTGACTCTTGCAACATGTGGTCGGGCATTATCTTGTTGGAAAGTTGGATCTGCCAGGGTGTCAAGATAGGGTAAAAGATGGGGTTCTAGAACTTCGTGGATATAACGCTGCGCGTTCATGTTACCTCTGATGAAGATTAAGGGTGACCTGGAACCATAAGCTATAGCACCCCAAACCATAACTCCAACAGTGTGATGAACATGTCTTTCAACAAAAAACTGTGGATTCCTCCTTTCACCACGTCGCCTTCTAACCCTGGCACGACCATCGTGCATGCCTAAACAAAATCGAGACTCGTCACTAAAGACAATACTGTTCCATTCCTGATCCCAGAGTGACCGATGTCTGCACCACTCAAGGCGATTACGTCGGTGTTCTCGAGTTAAAGGGAGGACCCAGTGTGGCCGGTATGAAAACAAGCCAAATTTTCTCATTCGTCGGTAAACACTTCGCATGCCAATAGGTCTTCCGTGTTCTGCAAACCATTCATTTGCAATGGACCTGGTAGTGGAGAAACGGTCCCTTAAGGCCAATAATCTTAGGCGGCGATCTTCACGGTCTGTTGTTCTACGGCGGCGTCCAGTGCTCCTTGCTCTTTGCGTACGGCCTTCTCGAAGCCATGCCTGACAACACCTAACCACAGTGTCTACACTTCTTTGCACTCTAACTGCAATTGCCCGAAAAGAAAGTCCAGCTTCCCGAAGTCCCACTATACGGCCCCTATCAAACTCACTAAGTTGACGAAATCGTACAGGTCTCCGTACTCTAGGCATCGTAACCGATCGTAAAGGATGTCAAGAACCAAAATCCGCCAACGTTGATTCTTTACTGCGGCTGAAATATTCATTTTTAGAGCGTTAGTGAATTAAAAAAAAGCAGTATAAAAACCGGAATGTCCAACTGATAAGGCTGAAAATTTTTTCACTTGTTATTTACAGTAAGATAAATACATTCACCAACTTTTATTAAAATAAAACCATTTAAACTGGGTGTTCGGATTTATATGTCACTTAGTATATATAAGTTCAATTTATAAAAAAATATTTTTAATACGAAACGGCGAAAGCACTATCGGCCATGTTGTGACGTCATTCAAATTGTAAACAAAGAAACGACATCCGTATGTCACTCGTGAATTAACGTTGTTTTCTTTATATATTCAAAAAAATTATTGTTTTAACGTTTTGTTGAAAAAACAATCATAGACGTTGAAAGAGCACAAATTTTCCGAAAATTGATACATTGATGGTTGCTACTTCATTTTGCCTTCATTCCAGATTTCTGCTCTGCTGAGCTGAGGAACCACAAACATAAAAAGAAAAAATAAGTGATACACTTACATAATCTTCCTTTTAAAAAGTCATTGAAAACTAAACTCATGCGTTATAACCTTTGTATAATTTTATCTTGTATTGTATATCTTCTCAGACATCTGAAACAATACATAGTGATGCTTATGTTTATTTTCATGAGCACTCTAATCCATGGCTTGCCTGTGTTTTTATATTCTCGGACGATACAACAACGATAATTACTATATTCTCCACGTATTAAAAGAAAAAACGCCGAGACACGTCAAATATTTGTCAACGGAGACAACTTTTTAACCAAAAACTACTTCACCCCCTTTCACCCTCGGCTCCCCAGGGTCATTAATTTAAAAAATTTTAATGACAAAAGGTATCGAGTAAAGCATGCTTGAAAGGTCTTTTGAAGTTTTTCATTTTAGAGAAAATTAGATAAATGTTTATTTATTTTAATTTGTTAATAAGCATAACTGCAGGTGTTGGAGCAATAAAAATCCTCATGCTTTAGTAGAAGTACCCCCAGAAAATTAATGTATGGGCAGGCATTTTAGGAAACAAAGTGATTGGGCCATTGTTTGTTAATGGAAATTTGAATGGAGTCACTTATTTGGATGTGTTTGGAAATACCATCAACCCGCTTATCACTGAAACCATTGAAAACCAAATCGAAGAGGATGGAAAACCTAATTAGCTTCTCTTCCCCTCGGTGGGCGTGCACCTTAAAGGGTTTTCCAATAAGAATGGGCTGATATTGAAATATAATAAAACAATATGTGTGTGGGTTATTAACAAAAGTCTGTTTTGTCCGTCGTGGGTATGCACAGTGGCAAGATGTCCAGTTTTTAATAGCTCTGGTACAATAATTTGACAGATGGTGTGGGTTATGTAGAGGAGTGCGTCGATGGTGATAAGCTTACTGATAAATACATGCGCACGTGGCCAATTCACATCACTATCTGTTCTTACAGAATCCATTTCTCTGTGCGTTCATACCAAACCTTTTGTGAAGCGCACTCTCTGCAAATATACCTCAACCTACCAGAGTCGTCAAAGTTAACCCAACCCACGCTAGCACTCAAACTCTGCCGAACTTGTGGGCAGAGGCATTGTAAAGTAAACCCTATTCAAATGTTATTTACGACGGGGCAAAACAAACGGCGCGCGATATTCAAATCGTTGCGCTCTAATTGGAAAAGGCAAAGAGAACAGTTGACCTATGTAATACTATACATACAGTGCTTTTTCCCTACTTAATGTATTGAACGGGTCACGTTAGCACGTTGAAATTTGAATAGATGAAATTGTTGTATAAATATTACATTTTAGTGTAAAAGTGGCAGTCGAGAATTTAAATATGGCTGCTGAGCGGAACACTTTGTTAAATGGAATGGAAGATCATGCGATATCTCATTTCAAAGCTTTTATAACACTAAAATATAAAATTACTGTCCTTAAAAGTGACAGGGCGTTTTTGTATATTGAGCTGCTTATAACTCAACAACAAATTATCATATTGCTTCTCTTGGAATGATTTATTCGAATAATCAATAAAATATAAACAATTAAAAATAATGTTCAAAACTTGTAATTTTTTTTAATTGAATGGCCTATATTTTAGTGCATACTTAGACCCTTCCATGAGAGGAAGGATGGAATTAAATAGGTACTATTATGTATATAACGTCTTGACTGGTTGTTGAGTTATAAGCAACCGAAAAGCGTACAAAAACACCCAACGGGTATCACCTACGAAGAATGGCAGTTGGGCGTTATCTTGAGATTTTTAAATGTTATTTGTGTTTTAAGATATAGTATTCATGCAGTAATTTCAGCTTTCCAATTTCCAGATTGCTAACTTAATCCGCTCAAAAAATGGGACAAAGAAAAGGAACTGTATAAGTTGCCATACAGCCCTTTAATAAACAAATAACTTCGTTATCGAATCATTTTCATTGATAAACCCTTTATGACCCTTTGACATTCTTTGCAATTAACAATATTTTCTTAACGTAAATATGTATCAGCACAAATCATTTTGGGGCAACACATACCGATAAATACAGTAATCGAAAAAATTAACATACAATGACCTCTAGCAGTTTTCATTCAATTAAGATATTTACGACGTTACCATTGCCGACCCTAATCCTGACAAGCGCACCCCATAGTATCAACTCAAGTGAAATCCTCTTTATGTTCCGACCCTCCGTCTCATTTACACATAATCTTGTCGTAAGGCTGCCAGAATTTTTGGCTAGAGAGATCAAGGACCATACACCTGTTATCTTGAGATAACAATTTAATAATCTGGGGGAGGGATGCAGTGTGTCTGAGTGCCTATTGAGACATTTTGTACTTTGAGAATTAGGAATGATCAACGTGAGTGGAGGGCGAGACCATAAAATAAAAGGTTTGTGCTAATTATATCGTATCATACTAGGACACGTAGCAGCAGATAATAATAATAATAATAATAATAATAATAATAATAAAAGGAAAATTACTTGGGGGGTATTCAGCTTAACAGCTGCTTTTCAGTGCCTACCAGGGCAGACAAAATACATGGAATACAAAAAAGTACAGTTTCCTCAGCAAGATAAAAAGTATAATTATTACATAAACAGAGCAAATAAGGAAAAAGAATGTAAATATATCTCAGTATGTCACTTTAAACGATATCATATAATTGTATCAGCAGAATTTATAAAGTAGCTGGCAGGTTATTATATTGCGAAAGTGCCACAGAGAAATACAGGGTGTCCGCAAAGTTGGAGTTTTCCTTTACACGACGTGTAGATCTTGAAAACATAAGCAATTTTTCTTAGTATCATATACAGCAATGTCTTAAGGGAACCGAGATAAAGGGCTCTGCAACATCAAAAATATCTGAATATCGTCCTGTAGCCGCGACATCCCCCAGTGGTACTAGGACACTAGCTCAACCCGACGACAGAACTGGGTCGGGGTCAGTGTGTCAGGTCAGTATGCAACCTTCAACCGACGGTTACGGTCACGCGTGTAGAGATAATCGCGTAGACGTGAATCCCTCAACAAGCACTAGAGACGTGGCTAGAGAAGTGCAAGTATCAAAAACTAAAGTGTGGCAAACGCTGCGTGAAGCGAGGCTGTATCCGTTTCACGTCCAACGTGTACAAGCCCTTCAACCTGACGATTTTCCAGCAAGAGTGCGGTTTTGTGAGAGGTTGTTCCATCAACATGACAATAATCCGGACTTTTTGAAGTCCATATTGGTGACAGACGAATCTACGTTCACGCGTAATGGGGTGAATAAACTTTCGCAACACTCATGTTTGGTGAGTAGAAAATCCGCACGCTGTCCGTCGGGCACATTTTCAACAAACATTTTCGGTGAATGTTTGGGCTGGCATGGTGAACCTAGACCTAGACTTTTTACGCAACATTTTGCCTTCCTTGTTTGCCTGCGTCTGCTCGGTAGCGCATCAGCTGATTTCATTTTCTGTTGGAGCGGTATGATTTCGGGCAGAGACGGTACTTAGCCCTTCTCGTCAACTGTAGAGTGAGTACTTTTTCCTTTATTTTTTTTTACTTGGTCGCCCTCGTTTCACTACACATTACCTTTATTATTTCAAGGGCAGTTGTTTCTGAAACGGAAAACCCCAACTTTGCGGACACCCTGTATTTCTTCAAAAAGGTTGTCCTGTATGACGTAAATATGCCGTGTATGTCCAATCTAGCGCAATTTTAAGTCGTGATACTGACTTCTAAAACACAATTTGCTAAACAGATAATAATAATAATAAGAATAATAATAATAATAATAATAATAATAATAATATTAATAATAATAATAATGTCTTTATTCCTACAAAAGAAAATACAAAACAAGTTGCAAAACCAGTTTTATATGAACATATAGTAGGATGGGCGAAGCATATATATAAATATATAAATGAGGTAAAAAAATATATGTATGTATAAGCAGTATCAGAGAATGGACCCTAGCGGCTAATTTGATAAATGGTACTATAAAAATACATAATGACTCTAAAGTCATACCATGCAATTATCTGCAATGTAATAGCGTATACGTTTTTTAAACAAATCAATAGAAAGAAAAGTATACTCTCGCGGGATATTATTATAAAGTTTACTGATATACGAAAAAGATCTTTCGAATAAGGTGGTAGAATGAAAAGGCGGTGTCAGTTTTGTTTTGTTGCGGGTATTGCGATTGTGAGCTAAGCAACGGAAATGAATTTCTTCGTGTAAGTAGGATGATAGTTTATGTATAGTATAATAATCTTATGGTACTGTACATGGCTATGAAGCAGCCTGCGTTGCTTCATGTTCAGCCAGCCAGCATCAGTGAGCTTTGATGAAACAGAATGCTATTTTCTTAAACCAATAATAAGTCTCAGACAAGAATTTTGCACGCGTTGTATTTTATCAGAGGTGAATTTAGTTAGACATTTGTCATAGACGACATCACAGAAGTTAAAATGCGACAGAACAAGAGAATTGCACAGTATGACTTTAGTTTTTTGGTTCATGTAAGATTTTTGACCGTATATCGTCTTTAAATTACAATACGCCCTTCTGGAGCACTTGTCAACATGATCCTCAAAACTTAATTTTTGTCAAAGTATAAGCCTAAATTCCGTGCTATTGAGCTTATTTCTAATGTATTGTTATCGAGGTTTATTTCACCAGAGGTTCACAATGGTCTCTCCAATTTTTCGGCCCGAATAACATGATTGTACTTTTAGCCGGATTCAAGTCTAAGCATATGTTTCGAGACGCTGTAGTGAGACGGTCAAGGTCTTTATTTATCAGATCAACAGCAGGCAATGTTTGAGCTGGAGGAAATGATAAGTACACTCGTGTATCATCTGCATAAAAATGAGCTATACAAGAGTGAAGACTGAAGTATAGATTAGAGGTGTAAATAATGAACATTAGCGGACCCAGAATAGAGCTCTGAGGAACACCAATGGTCACTTTCAATGGCGTGGAGTACTTATCATTCAGCATTACCTGCTGTTGACGATCGCTGAAGTAGCTACGCATTAGAGACTCTTCATCGGCCGAGAATCCGTAAAAGTGGAGCATGGCTAAGAGTAGGTCATGATGTATCCTGTCAAATGCCTTCGTATAACCTAAGAGCACCAAGGCAGTCAGGTTATAGTCAACGCCAAACAAAGTGGCGTGCACGTCATCACGATAAAAATTCCCCGACCTAATGCCTAGGTTTCTATCACAAACAATTGCTCTATTGCAGTTTCATATTAATGTGATATATAAATTGTAAAATGGTCATTACTCTCTTATTATGGTTAATAGTCATATAAACATTGTTATTAAAATATCACATAAGTTGCTTTCTGATAAATTTAGATGCATTATGCGAAATAAAATGTTTTGCAAACGCTCCAATCACTTATCGACATGTAAACGCACTAAACCGATTTCGCAGCGTTGACACATTGTCACCTTGAAACTTATTTAAACTGGGAACTGACATTTGTATTAATTTTGACACTGAATCAATTGTGGCATTTCAAATCTTTATAAATCCTTTGGCCCCGCATACTGTAAATCAACAACTGTTTGTTTCAAAACAAAATTATTCATTTTACGAGTAGATAAAGGCAATTTTGGTATATAAAGATGCCCAAACAGTTAAATAGTCGGTGTAAGGAACTCGTAGCCTCGTTAATGCACTACTTTGAGCAAGAAAGGGACAACACGGGCCTTTGTTGCCTTTAAATGCTGTTCAAGAGGTAGGTTACTAATAATTATATGTAATGTATATTAATAATAGTGAAATTTTATTTCATTTTTTGTAGAGTGTTGCTGCTGCTTTAAAAATTAGTTTAAGGACAGTTAGTCGTATTTCCGAGGGTGTGAAAAGTGATGCAAATTTAGAATCGCCCAAGAAAAAGCGGAGTTATATTAAACGTGTAACCAACACAGCGACATTGGATACAAGTGCCATTCGAGAAGTGATCTATAATATGTATCACAAAAGTAAGATCTTATTATAATAACTTATCAGAAATTTGCATTAATTTGTTAACTAAATTATAATTTCATATTACACATGGTTTCAGAAGAACAAGTTACGATACAAACTTTATGGTCTCGATTAAGAGATAGGGCATTATTTGATGATAGTGCCACGTCTTTAAGGCGGTTGCTTAGAGATCTTGGATTTAAGTGGCTTAAGGACAATCCGCGACGAGGGCTCATGGAACTACCAAGTATAGCTTTGAAAAGGGTGGAATTTCTAAGGCAATACAATCAAGCCAAGGTTGAGGCCTTATACCAGTTTGTCTTCCTCGATGAAACTTGGATATTTCAAAATGGGACCATAGGTCGCTCTTGGCAAAATGGAAACCAAAAAAGCGTGAAAGCTATTAAATAGATGGTAAAAGGTATGTACTTTTACACAATTTGCACTATAAAATTTAAAACTAATATATTTTAGATACATTATATTACAGGCTGGAAATGAAAATGGGTTTATTGAGGGTAGTGAAGCGATATTTTCTTCGAAAACAAAATTGAGCGATTACCATGGAGAGATGAACCAGGACAATTTTTTGAAATGGTTTCAACATCAGTTATTAGAAAAATTGGAGAGTCCATCTATGATTATACTGGATAACGCCCCTTATCACAGCATGATATTGAACAAAGTGCCCAACAATGCAAGGACAAAAAAAAATATCCAAGATTGGTTGACAAATCAAAACATACCATTTTTAAACACAATGTTTAAAACAGAGCTATTGAGTATTGTTGCTCGGTACATAATGCTTCTTAATTATATATATTTTGGTCGACAGTTTATATTTCTTTTGTTTATTACTATTCTTAAAATAACTGCTTTTTTAGAAACAAACCACCTAAAATATACGTGATTGATGAATTGGCGGAACAACATGGGCACAAAGTTCTTCGTCTGCCTCCTTACCATTGTATATTTAACCCTATTGAGTTAATTTGGGGCATAGCAAAAGGTTACTATAACAGACATATTGGTAGAGATGGTAACAGTGAAAAAGACTGTTTGGATATGTGGAACGAGGCTCTACAAACGGTTACCCCAGACATGTGTAAAAATAGTGTTCGACATACTGAGCAAGAAATTTTTAAATGGTATGAAAGAGAACGAATTTTTGATCGACCAGACATCGAACTTTTAATAATCAACTTTGAGAGTGATGAAGATTCAGATTCAGACAGCGCTGAAGAAAGAAACTCCGACTAACTTTATTGTACAGAAAAAGCTTACACCAGTAGCTTACCTAATTTTAGAATGCATTTTTCTGTATGAATTCTGTAAAATAAATACCATGCATAAAATTTGGAGGACCCCATTTGGATTTTTATTCAGTACCTTTAAGCTATCAATTAAATATGGTAGTTTCATAGTGTCATCTGATCAATAATTGTCATACTTAATGATTATGCAAGTACAGATCTATAATTTTATTATACTATTATTTTTGTTCTCATTTGAGGTTAATATTGCTTATAAACCTAGATATGTAAATAATAAATTTTATTATTTTACAAAAAGTTTGGCAACAATGTAAATTTTTCAACACACCCACCTTGATGACGTGCACGCCACTTTGTTTGGCGTTGACTATACCTTTGTCAGCACTGCATAAAATACATCATCCACCACTCCCAGATAAACTGGGATTTTGTTATAGAGGATTGTACGAAGAGAAGAAAGAAGGTGTAGTACACTACCGATCGCTTTGAACTTTTTGTATTTGGAAAGCCTCCTATTGAATTAGACAGAGACCAATAACATAATTAGCATGTCCAAGCTGGCTTAAGATTAGGCTGTTGATGAGCTTTATTTTGAAATCTCTGTAACTCAGAGCCAGACAAGGTTAGGTCAATTTTTGTCTAAAATAAATTTTGTGTTATGTCTATAGTGATAGGAATTTTCATTTGCTACTTGCAGCATCTACCTATCTGCTATAGTAAGGAAGTTAAGACTTTATAAATCATTGGACTTCATTTTCTGGCCGATTCAAACCTCATATATGTTTCAACTTCTGTCCATTGACGTTTCGGTCACCACGGTGGCCTTTTACTTCTTAAGCCGCTGTGCGATGAGATATTGTAATCTTGTAAAATTTCGAAAATGGGATATTACGTTTTTTGGCTGTTATATGACATGTACGTTACGAAAATCCATGTCCTTGAACTTTGCAATATTCATTAACTTTTGTTCTATTACTATTTATTTAGTTCAAAATTCCGTTTGCAAAACGGGAAATTATGGATAAATGTTTTCAACCCAAGCTGTCCGCCCGCCGCACCAGCTCAGCTGACTAATTTATTCGTACTGCAGCATACAAAACATACACACGAGGAATGATAACTCGCTGCAGCGGTGCCGCGGTGGGCGCTGTGTAACGTGCCAAAACCACGTAACCTTTTTGTTTACTATTTTGATCACTCACCAGTAATTTGCATTTTTCTTTATTAATGGTAGAGTGCCAATTCCTGTCCAAATTCTTTTTAATGATTTTCTTTTGGTAAATGACATAGTTTATTAATTGTATAATTTCACAGGTATCATCTTTCTTTCTCCGCGACTCAGTATTGGTGTTGAAATCTTTTGGTCACTAATGTTATAGTATTATTAAAGACAATCTCAGAAATTTCCTGATAAAATATCGTAGAGTTGGTTCCGCCCGTTGGTAATCAGCGCTACTCTGGGATTTTTGTGAGTAATAACCTATGTAAGAATACTTGGTTTCCTATTAACATACCTTCTTTTAAAAACTTACGTTTCTTCAAGTTTGAGTGTTTTCAATGAGTAGTTTAGTCTCAGATAGAGAGTAGAGACTAGATTTTTAAGCTGTCTTTCTCTATCTAGGGTTCTTTTATTTATACTGCAAATTCTGGGAAACGAGGTAAGCAGCTTCTACCTTGTGACGTTCCTCACGTCACTGCCCACTGCTAGCCATTGGTTTATGCCCCGCACGGGTATCATGTATCTTGAAAAGTGACATTATGCCGATTTGTTTTGCTACATTATGCTGGTTTTTCTGACATTATGTAGGTTTTTCTACAAGATGTTAACTTAGCACTTAGTACGTGTTGCCTAAATGTCATGAGGCTTGTTATCAATCGTTGGCTCTGATGTGATGTAAAATCTGCTTCTGAGATGGCATTACTGGAGGTCTAAGCTATAAATTGTATGTGTTGATGATAATTACATTAGGTTCTTGTCTCAAATACACTTACTTATCCATTCTAGAAATTACATATACAAATTTGCTGTACTGATTTTATACACATGCAGTCAAATACACATAATCATCCAGATGCGATCTTGCTATTCAACCAACTAGGCAGCAGCGGTGGCCGCAGTAGTAGACTCTTCGGTCTCCTGATCAGTCGCCGGGCGCTGTGCGGGTTCGAGTCCCGTCCCAGGAGAAATTTTTCTTTTGCCTATGGATTTTGTGATTGTCCGTAGGTGGTAGACGGTCTCTGACTGTCGAACGCGGAGGAACCACCTGGCGGATCTCGTAGGCGGAGCCAGAATGTGTGCATGTTGCATGCACACGTGTTCCCTCGCCAGAGTCAGTGTGGCGTTCCTCCTTTCCCATGTATCCCCCTATAGCCCCACGATACCCAATGGGTGCTTAGGCCTTAGGCCTTCGTGGTAGTTGGAGTATAAAAGAAAACTTTCTGCTCAGAGATAAGAACTACAGACAAGGACCATTTGGCCTCACAAAACATATGTAACCAATAATGCATGTAGTTTAGTTGAGTGATTCCTCCTTAGAGGGACGTTCACAACGATCCTGGTGAGCAAACGTGGAATGACTGTTTGCGCCCTAAAAACTACATAGTTTGCAAGATGACGTTTTATAGTTTTTGTTGACGTTTTATAGGTTTTTTACATGATACCCATGCCGAGCGTTTGTGAGCTGAGGACATCTCGGCTGCGTCTATACCCGTAACTGGAAGAAGACCACTGCCCAGATAAGTTCAGGTTCATGCGTTAAAATATTTATTAAGCCTTCGTACGTGGTACCAGGGTAAACGTTTTGCAGGGTTGATATCACGGTCTAATAATTTTATTGCTTGCACTCCAGTGGTGGAACATATGTAGATACAGTTTGATTAGATAATATATTGTGATTTTTTTGGATTTGTGGCTTAATCTGCTTTATTGAGCTAGAGCCTGAAATTGAACGCCACTGGACAGCTTTTTGCATTGACTGACCCTTAGATTTTATTTATCGTGTTTTATTATTTTATTAATTTAAAAAAAAGGAAAAAAGAATCACACCACTATTTCCTCTTGTTTATAAAAAAGGCGTGGCAGCTGCCGAGCAAATGGCAGAAAGGACAACGTTGTCAGATGCACAATAACTACCGGTAGGGCAGAGAAATAATGTCTGTGGACTAACTATGTGGGCCTGTTTGACCGATTTGTGTATATGTTCGTAACTGACTATTATCTCAGGGGATTTAAATTGTGCTGAACTTAATCCTTTATGAATTTATGACGGCGTCACGTAGGAAGTGCAGAGTCAACCTACTTGCTATTTTTTCAAGTACAATGAAAATTAATGACAGTATATTTTGATTATCTGTCTTCCAACAACTTTAAGATGGCACCGAGTAAAACTAGAAAAGCTCAAAGCACATCCAGTCAGATCAAACAAAGACAAAATAAACGCAGTCTCAAAATAACCACTAAGCCACATCTCATTTTCTTATTTTATATGAGAAATAAGTATTTGCTACCATATGCGAATTATATCAAGCACTCTCTGTTTTTATACTAAGTGACATATAAATCCGAACACCCAGTTTAAATGGTTTTATTTTAATAAAAGTTGGTGAATGTATTTATCTTACTGTAAATAACAAGTGAAAAACTTTTCAGCCTTATCAGTTGGACATTCCGGTTTTTATACTGCTTTTTTTAATTCACTAACGCTCTAAAAATGAATATTTCAGCCGCAGTAAAGAATCAACGTTGGCGGATTTTGGTTCTTGACATCCTTTACGATCGGTTACGATGCCTAAAGTACGGAGACCTGTACGATTTCGTCAACTTAGTGAGTTTGATAGGGGCCGTATAGTGGGACTTCGGGAAACTGGACTTTCTTTTCGGGCAATTGCAGTTAGAGTGCAAAGAAGTGTAGACACTGTGGTTAGGTGTTGTCAGGAATGGCTTCGAGAAGGCCGTACGCAAAGAGCAAGGGGCACTGGATGCCGCCGTAGAACAACAGACCGTGAAGATCGCCGCCTAAGACTATTGGCCTTAAAGGATCGTTTCTCCACTATCAGGTCCATTGCAAATGAATGGTTTGCAGAACACGGAAGACCTATTGGCATGCGAAGTGTTTACCGACGAATGAGAAGTTTTGGCTTGTTTTCATACCGGCCACACTGGGTCCTCCCTTTAACTCGAGAACACCGACGTAATCGCCTTGAGTGGTGCAGACAACGGTCACTCTGGGATCAGGAATGGAACAGTATTGTCTTTAGTGACGAGTCTCGATTTTGTTTAGGCATGCACGATGGTCGTGCCAGGGTTAGAAGGCGACGTGGTGAAAGGAGGAATCCACAGTTTTTTGTTGAAAGACATGTTCATCACACTGTTGGAGTTATGGTTTGGGGTGCTATAGCTTATGATTCCAGGTCACCTTTAATCTTCATCAGAGGTAACATGAACGCGCAGCGTTATATCCACGAAGTTCTAGAACCCCATCTTTTACCCTATCTTGACACCCTGGCAGATCCAACTTTCCAACAAGATAATGCCCGACCACATGTTGCAAGAGTCACAATAGACTTCTTTCAACATAATGATGTCACATTGTTACCATGGCTACCAAGATCTCCCGACTTATCCCCAATTGAGCACGTGTGGGATATGATGGGTAGGAGATTGCTCAATTTGCAACGTCCTCCTCTGACTCTAGAAGCACTTCGAGAGGAGTTGGTGGTTGCCTGGAATGAGATACCACATGAGGACATTGACCACCTGATCAGAAGCATGCCTAGGCGCGTTGGAGAATGCGTAGCACATCAGGGTGCATCCACATATTATTAAAGGTCAAAGGGCTTTAAAGCAGTGCAATCATTTTCAAATGTTTATCATTTACTTATTATGCTTCATTAAGTACTTATACAAAATTTTATTAAAATAAAACCATTTAAACTGGGTGTTCGGATTTATATGTCACTTAGTATATGTTCATTAAAATTTCAATCCAAAATATTGCAATAGAAAATACTCGTATATCATCTTTGGATGACTAAATGAGAGCAATATAACTTTTTCCGATGCTTGTTGTAAATTTAATTTCCAAGATGATAGCATTACATGGAAGGAGAAAGCTTGAACGTGCCTTTTGCTTTGTCAAAAAAAAAAGAAAACTTGGAAAGGCGTTTATTCTGGTTAAAATTAACAGACAGCAGAAAGAGACAAAAACCCACTCCGAGAGAGAGTTGAAACAAAAGGGCGTCTCTCCAGCTAAATAAGCCTACACGTAAAGGAAACAGGGCAAAGATGTCAAGGCAGTCAGAGAAACATTGTAAAGTCAAATGGGCAACTGTAAATCTCTCTTTCCCGCCCTTTCACTTTATTTGACGTTCGGGAAAATTAAATTCCCCGCGTTTACGAATGGGAGAAGGGGTGAAGCGGTTGAGGGAAGGGGGTGCTATGGGGGCGGACAGGGACGTACGGTGTCTTGAGGGGTACTCGGAAAGATTTATATTTAGCGTGGTGGTGAACCGGTTGTTGTATTTTGGAGTGTAATGGATTAAGGGTTTGAGTAGAGGGAGTATCTAATTGTGCAAATTACAGAACATATAAAAACAAATTATCATGAACATGGAACATTGAGTATGATCTTCGCAGAGGATCCAGCATTGAAGAACTCCTGAGAAAAATCTACAAGGGACCCAATGGAGCTTTGATAATTATTATTGTCGTCTTTATTTGCAGAGCTACTTAAGTGCGATTCATTATGGCGAAGTTTAGCTAGCTTTAGCTTCTTACACTTAAGCATACGAATACGAAATAAATGTGGTATAGGAGATACAAAACTATATACTGAAACCTGTTAAATCAAGTATGGAGCTAATTTCAATGCCTATAAACATAGTGCGCCCATAAACTAACTCACATAATCATATATTATTAATAAAAATTCAGGAATATTACTATAGAAACGAGCAGCATTACAGAAAAAGGAGCGTTGGAAATGCAAGGTGCAGGGGTATTCTAATATTCAATGTATATCTGAAAGTTTTGTTGTGTATTTCACTAGAAAAAAAGTTTTTCTCTTAGATACTTGAGTTTACCAGTTGCGATAAGTTTACGAAGGACGACCAAATACTGAAAATTAAGTTGTTCTGAATCACTTGTAAATGCACTCTAGTGAGCTGATCCAAGCAAGGCTGATAAAGAATATTACAATAATTAATAATTGAGAAAACAAGGAATTGTATATAAGACACGTAATTTTTTTTATACTCCAGCTACCACGAGGGCCTAAGGCCTAAACACCTATGGAGTACCGTGGGGCTATAGGAGGATACAGGGGAAAAGGGGGGACGCCACACGGACTCTACTGAGGGAACACGTGTACATGCTGCATGCTCACATTCTGGCACTGCCTATGAGATCCGCCGGGTGGTACCTCCGCGTGCGACAGTCAGAGACCGTCTACCACCTACAGACAATTACAACATCCATAGCCAAGAAAAAATGTCTCTTTAGACGGGATTCGAACCCTCGCAGCGCACGGCGACTGTTGAGGAGGTGAAGCGTCTACCACTGCGGCCACCGCTGCCGCCTTTTCAATAGAATTTTTGTAATATGCAAGAAACATGACTTTCGAATCTTAAGTTAGTATCTAAAATGACGTAAGGGAAGTATTTTAGACTCATAACTAGATTCGATACATTCCGATTCAATTTTGACCTCGCCTTTCTTCAACACAGAGTACATAATTCATAGGGTGTGTATCAAGTCAAAACCAGAATCCCATTTTCCTACTGCAAAAACCAAGTTCTTGTAACACAAATTATTTTAATTTGGGTGCAGTGTGTTTTTTGCTTTGAAATAAAACCTACACAGAGAGTTTCTTTCCCCATTTATTTTGAGTTTCACATTCACCTTTTTAAAAGTAATATAATAATTGCAGTCATAGACAGAGCTATACTAAAATGCCCTGGTATTTACTGAATTTGGTTTTAATTCCGAATATTATGAGGCCAGTGAAGTGTCAGTGCATTTAATTCTTGAAACCTTGAAGAAAATAAAATATTCTTTGAAACATATTCTAAACCAAAATGGTGGATGGTATACACAAATCCAGTTCCTGATCATGGTAGAAAAGCAGAAGTTTGTAAATTTTTTTGATCTTTAATGAGAATTTTCCGCTGTGAGTAGTCAATAGGTGGAACCACAGGTGATCAATAAGTAACTATACATTTTTTTCTCATCATATATTTTAAAAAACTTGTTCACTCATCGTCAGTGTTCTACGTGTTTAACTTTTTTGGTGGTATTTTCATACATGTCCGATTGCCGAAAAATTGAAAGGAAGGAAGTGAAAATACTCTAAAATCTTCCAGGTTTCGATAATTTACCAAGACAATGTAGCTGCCTCGACGAGTTCAATTTCGTCAACCATTATTGCCCAATTTTGTAACCCATCTGATGAAAAATCGGATAAGGATTTGTGGGTGCATGTGCTTTAATATGGTAATGATGGCTGGGCTATAGTTCCCAATACTGTAGCCAAATTTTTCGACAAAAATATTGCTCGCTTAGAAGCTCCTAAAGTATCGAACCGACTTGAATATCGTTTTTATTTTTTGAGGTGAAAAGATCTGATATTTTTTGAAGATTTGATTAGTTAATCCACGATGACCCTTCTATACTACTTTTTATCTAATGAAATGCAGCACTATATTACGAAAAATATACTTCTGAAATGACCATGTCTGCTTTCCAGCTCTGACTCACGACCAACTGCAGACAGCCTGTTTCGTGCTCATTAGCAGCTCATCAGTGCAGTATAGGTCTAGTTTCGGAGACGGATGAACGGAAAGCAAATGAGTGGATATAGTCGCTTGAAAAACTCAAAGGACTGTGCGGAGGAAGGTGAAACATCTGACGGTCTCCAGCTATCAATGACTTTCAAAGTCCTCTTCTTGAAGCTCTGCGCACCTATCTGTGCATTGCACAGAACGTCGTGCAATTATGAGCATGTACCGGATGTGTTGTTGCGGAGATTGTCCCGACATTCCATATAATGTCCAGAGTCCCGTCAAAATGCAAAAATCACTTCACGGATTCGATTGAACGAAACGCCCTTGGTGCATGCCGGTTTGCCGGTGCTGCGGGGGTGGGGTGGGCGAAAGCGAGGCAGATTATTGTAAAAGGGTGTCCAATTCAATACAAAACTGCTATACCAAAGATATAAATAGAATGGCAATAGATACAATTAAAGTGGAACTATCAATAGGATTAAAATTTGATGAAAATCGTTTGAAACTTTTTTGAATACCCCAACGGGCTCCAAATCCATGGAATCGGCAAAGAAGAACATCAATATGTTTTTGTGGTCGCTTATTTTGATCTCATATACAGGGTGTTTGGAGGGTGAGTAGTCACACGAAAATCGCGGATGGCTGAGGCTATTGGCTATTTACAACGCCTAATTAATTCACATTTTGCCTCAGTTTTAAGGAGAAATCATTATTTTTTCTTTTTTTTGAGAAAATCCCCAGATTTTAAATTTACGTTTCAATATTTTTTATTATTTGAACAAGATTTACTATAAACCGAGCGAAAAGAGAACAATGTCTTTAGCTGTGTTAGAATGAGACAGACGTTTGTATCTGCTCAATGTGGTAATTGGAATGATTTGGCTGCATCCACTATCACGAATCGTTGAAGATACATTAATTTTTGTTGAGTTATCTAATTATTTATGTTACATGTGGCATACTGTCAGAAAGATTATTTACTGGAGACGTTTTTAATTACGTTTGAAAACCCTGTACTCTTTTGTGTCTTTTTTTGCTTATTGTAAAGTTGACGTAACCTTTTTTCCGGTGATTTAAGGAAGTTTGTTGCTCCACTGTTAATTGTTCTTCAACTGTTTGTATCAAATGTTGGTTGAATCTGAATGAAGTAACAGTAGACTTAAGAATAAAATCGATTTTGCGCCGTAAATAGAAAAAATAAATTTAAAAACTCCTAATTTCTCAAAAAAAGGAAAACATCATTAATTAGGCATTGTAAATAGCCAATAGCCTAAGCCCCTAAGCAATCCACCATTTCCGTTTGGCTACTCGCCCTCCAAACATCCTGTATGTTTCATCTAATAAAGTTATTGGTTTGATGCCAAAAAAGTATTTTGTTTCAATAACTTTAATTGTAATAATAAAATAACAATTTAATTCGTAATATTCATTTGCTCTGACTATGATCCCAAAATCCCGACTTTTTTTAAAATTTAGTCCAGATATTTTGGTCCTCATCTGGTATCCCTAAGCGTAGGGGTCTTCCGTAATCTTCCATCGTATGATGACGATCAACTTGGCAAACCATTCGTAGGAAAAGGTCGTCAGATTTTTCACCTATCTCCACACAGCAAAATATATTAACTAGACTTCACTTCCCCCCTTGGCACCTCCTTGTTTGCGACAAAGGACACGACTCTGCCACCATATAGTAAATTCATGCTGTCCGTTGGGCGCTGCCGCCACGATTTAAAGCCTTGTTTTCCTTCCACTTCCACCTTCAGAAGAGAGATGACGCTCATATATACAGATTGTTTATTGGATTCCTTCGTCTTTTATTGCGGCTACTGAGGGGGCTGAAATATGCCAGGACACCCCAACTCCCCGGCGCGACGTATGGAGATTTTTATTGGAGTTGCTATTTTGGAGGAATGGAGACCTCGAGTGAGGTGATTCTTGGATTTATTGAAATGTGGGAGTCCTGAATACAACCTATTACCCTCTAGATACGTTCCTGCACTTTAGGTGTTAAAGTATTGATAATAAATTTACCTTTTATATTTAATAATATCAATAATAGCTTTATTCATCCTTTAGATCTTTACAGATATTGGAAATGTTATCTTAGAATAAATAGGTGAAAACAATGGCATTTAGCACGACACATCTGAACACATAAACATGTAGATAAACATTACAGAGACAAATAATACACAATTTAACGATTCTTGAACAGAATAAAAGCAGCTGATTAACAAAAACTCCTTCAACAGATGCTTGATCGAATTATCATTTTGAGGTTTTGTAGACGTAGAGTTGTAAAGTCTTTCGCCAATGTAAGACGGACTACTTTCATATAAAGTTGTATTATGTTTTATAGATCTTAATGAGTTGCTACTTCTGGTACTATATTTATGTACATCACAGTTTTTTTTATATGTGTTCAAAGAACTTTTCGCAAACATAATGCATTTGTAAATGTACACCGATGGCAGAGTAAGTATCTTATTAGTCTTGAATCATTGCCGACATAATTCCATAGGTTTTAAACCAAACATTAAGCAAATAATTCTTTTTACCATAGTAGATACTCGCATGACCAAGGATAAATTGCCCTACATTATTACGTGGTACGACATTTGTGAATATACCATTGCAAAATATTCGGTTAATAACTGACTAATATCCAGACACCCTTTTATGTGTAATACAGCATAGTAGCTTCTGATTAATTTCTTACAAATGACATCAATGTCAGAAGACCAGCTCATATCGATGTCAACATGTAGACAAAAAAGTTTGACAGGGATTTCGAACTTATTAATTTTGCGGCAAGATCCAAAGCCAGCATAAAACTGCATGGACATAGTTTTGCTAGAATATACTAATTTACTATCAGGGAGTTCCTTTCACACCAAGATGCGAACTCTTCTGCTATTGCTGCCATTTTGGTCTGAACTTCTTTTGGACTTTCAGTATCAACAGCTATGGTTGCTTCATCAGCGTAAAGTATGACGTTGCTTGCAGTGATGTAAGATGGTAGATCATTTACGAAAAGAATGAACATCAAAGGGCCAAGAGTTGATTCTTGGCGTACCAATAGGGACACTGCACTCATCTGTGGAATAATTATTCCATTGATATACCGGGACAGAAATCATTCTGGCATTCGCTGATAGATAATACTAAATTTTGTGATATAACACAGTATGCGGCTGAACTTTAGCGCATATCGCAACATTTCATTTCATTACTTTAAAATGAAAGATTATGATGTAACTTGCACGAAAATATAATTTTTTCTTCATGGAACCGTCTGCATAGTATTTTATAGAACTTCAAAGTTGCATTGCAAAAATGTGCAATCGGCACAGGATTGTCATGAAAATGCGATTTGGAGGTGTGGCCGACAGGTTTTACTGTACTAAATCCACCTTGTACCCTATGATACTGTTAGCTTAAAGAATGCCTTATGCGCTTCACAAAGTACTTCGGTTATTGTTTTTCCTATATTACAGTTATAATCTATTTACTTTTTGTATGTATGTACTTGGAGAATTATTTAAAGCGAAGCTGATGTTACAAAATGTACCTAATTAAATGTGATATATATGAGATATAACTGAAAAAGTAGCTGTTGCACATCACTAAATAATGAAAACATAACAAAGAACATTGGAATTTTTTTTGAGATTTGATGAAATGATCGTTGATATTTATTTAACTATAATGACCGCTGGTGCCTTTTGTATTTTTTATGTCACGCGAGCCGCTGGTGCATTTTCCACTGTTTAGACACATACTGTTCAAAATTTCAACTAGTTTTCGGTAAATATTGGGACAACTTTTCATAAAACAAGCCATTGAAAATAAGTTAAGACTCTTATTTTGCAAATAACCTCATTTCTAATTACGTATTTCTCCAAAATAGGTACAACTGGGCAACAATGGACATCATTTATCTTATCTGTCAAGTAATTAGCGTTATAAAATGGCCATTGAGAATTATTTGTACTTTCAAATATTTCTTATAAACGCTGAAACTTTGATCTCATTGAAAATACGCGAAAAAAATGGTTAAGGAATTTCAAGAAAACATTGAAAAATTACAAAACAACACCTCTACACAGTTTACCAGGTAAATACCATCATTTACGTATGTATTTTGATCTGTTATTTAAGCTAATAAGTGTGTAATGGTTTTGAACCTTTTTTTGCAAAAAACAACGATTTTCTACAGTTTCACATCTATTTTCCTTAGTACTATACAGTGTATGTTATATTCGTATAATTTAGAGCATCCTTTTGTACAAAAAGTAAAAAAAGACAGCATATAAAGCGGTATGCTATAGTATTACTACAAAAAATGCAACTTCTAAGGTACCTGTACCAAATAAGACCAAGCTCCTTATAAGGCCATGCGTCGATTTTACAGACACTAGTTACATCTAGAATTAAGATTTCTACAGTTCTATACATTCGTTGAGATGAGTTAGCACCCATAAATGTAGCAGGTGTGAAGCGGCGCTAGATGGCGCAGTTGGCCAGTGTCGATTTTCAACACGTGCCTTACAAAATTACTACTTTAAATTTGTCTTCGATTTTTCATGTTGTCTGCTTCTTTTTGCGAAATCTGTTGTCAGTTCAATCAGGTAAGTCTATAGAACATATACAGCTAGTTATTTGTCGTCGCCAGGTTTTAAATATTTTGTATTTTATAAATTGTATGCTTAAGGTTATATGTGCCTAATAAGGCCATGATAAACGGTTCCCATTACGGCCACTTGGCCTTATTAGGAACACGCTGGCCATTACGGCAGATGTCTTAAATTGAGATGTTTTTTTTTCAGAGACTATAGTCGAAATATGCCCTCTAAGAAAAGGGCGCTGTGGTCAACCGAAGCGCTTGCACAAGCACTGGATAGTATAAACAGTGGAACGTCGGTAGATCGTGCATCCAAAGAATACCAAATTCCACGAAGAACACTTCGCAATCATGTTCGTACAGGTGTGCGAGACAAAAAAACTTGGTACTCGTACAATTTTGTCTAGAGAGCAGGAAGATGAACTATGCTCAAGGATAATCCGATTATCGGATACAGGAATGCCCCTTACACCAAAGATTTTGCGAAAATCCGTCTTTTCCTATGTTAATGGCAAAAAAATTCGTCACACATTTAATGAAAATAGTGGAATGGCAGGTACACAATGGTTGAAGTTGTTTTTGGACAGACATGAAAATATTCGCCAAAGGAAAGCACAGGTTTTAAATCCAGCTAGGGCACAGAAAGTAAATAAGTACATTGTAAACGACTACTTCAAAAAACTAGAAAGTTTGCTGATTAGACTAAACCTAATCAATCAGCCCCATCGTATCTATAATGTAGATGAGAAGGGGTGTTGGCGAGGAAAGGTGAAAGACGTGTTCACTATGTAGCTAATGAGCACGCAGAAAATTCCACAATAGTTGCATGTGGAAATGCTATTGGACAGGCAATACCACCAATGGTCCTGTTCAAAGGAAAACGTAAAAAGGATGAATGGGGTGACAATATGCCAACCGGAACAGTAATTGAAATGACCCAAAAAGGAAGTATGACGGCAGCAGTGTTTGTTAAATGGCTAGACCATCTAGCAAACTATAAGCCACCAGGAGATATTTTTCTCATTTTTGATGGTGCCTCTTCTCATTTGGATGCAACTGTTGTTGACGCCGCCGAAAAACATCACATCACTTTATTGTGTCTTCCGAGTAACACGACACACGTGCTGCAACTGCTGGATAAATGTGTTTTCCGCAATTTCGAATATCATTGGGAAAATGAAATACTTAACCATTACAAGCGGTATCCTGGCAGGATGTTGAATCGTGCAAGATTTGGAGAAATTTTGAGGAAAGTGTATCCAAGGGCCATGTCTTCTAAAATCTTCAGTCAGGATTTCGCGCAACAGGAATATACCCACACGACCCAGCTGCGATCCCGGAGGCTGCATTTACACCTAGTTTAATGTCAGAGAGGCCCGATTCAAATACGGCAGCTACAGATGTTCAGGAGGAGAATGAGTAAAACCATGATGTCAGCTTTACAGAATCTGATGACATACCCCTTGCACTACTGATGGCCAACGGAACTTCAATGTTACAGATAACAGCTACTTCTAATGAAAAAGAAATAAACTCGACTTAAAAGTTTGCAGTTCTTGAAACAACAAATCTTGTGACTGGTCAAATAAACAGTGATCAATTGGATCTAAGTTTCAGGGAAGTACTTCCCACACCCGAATGGAAGGCCAACGCCACAAAAAGACGAAAAGCCATCAATTCTACTGCGCAATTTGTCGTAAGAGATTTGTTTAAAGACCCAAATCTAGGTCCATCCGGCTTAGATAAAACAATAAAAAAATCTAGTGAGTCTGGAACCGTTAAAAGCAAAAGGTCCCGAAAGAATAAAGACGAAAACTGGTACTGTTTCATATGCAATAAGGATGAAGTACGTGACATGCGTCTGTGTGTAGTATGCTTAAGATATGTCCATGAGGAATGTGTAGGCTTGTGTAGAGGTGATAAAGTATCATTTGTTTGTCATCATTGCGAAGGCAAAATCTAAGATTCTGTATGATTTTCTTTAAACAAGTTGGCTTTTTTTATTTAAATCTGTCCAGATTTAAGTGTTTTTTTTAATTTTGTATAATTAGAAATATAGCTTCGTTTATTATAGAGTCTTGATTTACATTTTGATTGTGGTTTTATCGAAAACCAGATGGTGGCCTTATTTGGATACATGGGTTCCTAATAAGGCCAACGGTAGTGTTTCGAAAAATATATTTTTTTTATATGAAAAGAAAAGGTCTCTGAGTTCTCCGATGTAGCTTGTGTAATAAACATATCTACAATAATACCTTTAAAATTTCAAGGTCGTTTCGCAAATATTTACGCAGTTACAGCTATCCAAACGTTAATGTGGCCTTATTTGGTACAGGTACCTTATAAAATAACAAGCAGAGGGAGGGTTCCTTGAAGATATATTTTTATAAAAGTTACATCCTAATATTTATTTTAAAGTAAGAAATGAAGTATTTGCGATATTTGCTAAAGTATTGTCTTGCCGAGTATGCGATTATAAACGGGTTTTTCGACAATTTTCCAATTGACTGTTGGTACTATAACAGGCCTATAGTTGCAGACTCATTAATTAATTCAGATGGCTCAGCAACTTCTTCCGCCACAAATTTTATAAGTTTTGTTGCTATATGATCAATGACAACAGAGTTACAATTTTTCAAACTATGTACATATAATTTCACGGACCCTTTCAACTGATCGTATGGTGTTGTATCCATGCATGGTGTTCCTGAGTACAGAAACAATGACAGCTTCTGCCATTTTCGTTGTTCCTGACCGTCGGTAAAATTGCGGGTATGGATATTTAAAAAAAAATATCGACACGGGTATTATGTATCTTGAAAAGTGACACTGTGTCGATTTTTGTTGACATTGTTTTTGTTTTTGTGACATTATGGTTTTTCTACTAGGTGTTAACTTGGCTCTAGTTGATGCATGATAGGCTTTTTTTGAACATTATCCACCTGAATTGAGATGAAATGATTTGATTGTTGAGCAACACGTCAAATTGATATCTGCAAATCGATACTTCAGCAGCAGGCTGAAGATCATTATTTCATTTTTCGAAATAACTAGAAATTGCCGATGCTTCGTTCAAAAAATTGATGAGACCATTTTAATCCTACATCGAAACCCGTCGCTTAAAATTATTTCGTATCATCCATTCCAGAAATTTCCGTTCGAGAAAGTGATTTTTCTAAACACGAAATTGACTCCTCTTTTCCACACCGACCAACATACACAAGAACAACACCTGACAGTCATCAGCAAGGACGTGTATTGCGTTCTGAAATGGCGTCTGTGAACGACATGTCTGAAGTGTTAATTGATATTTTCAATTAGTCATCGTCGTGTACAGCGACCAACGACCGGCCGCGGTTGGTGACTGGTGAGTTGTTGACGAGTCGCTTTTTATTCTTCGTGGTCACGCGAGGATCATATCGCCGCGATTCATGATGGCGGATCAACGATGGAGATGAATCCAAGTCGACAAATAACAAAGAGTAGCCAAGTATAACAGCTTCAGTGTCATAAATTGATCAGCGAACTTGACTGATCTTACTTAGCCATTTCAATGTTATTGCATATAATATAAAACCAATTTAAAGCATTGGAACATAATTGAAACTGTTCTATATGGAATTAGACAATTAATCTTCTTTACAATATTTCAATGCAACTCTTTATGCCCAGAGGCAGAATAAAAATCGATACAAAATACTACTTAATAATAATAATGTTTATTTGCAACATGCAGTTTAGGTAAATTGCACATTGCAGCAAAATACATAAATAAAATATGTTACAAGAAAGGCTAAAAGCAAATGCTCTTAGTTCAGTCCTGCATTACACATTTATAGAAAAAGATCTGGGTTTGAAAGACCCGAAATGTGAATGATACTACAAACAAACAAACTTTCATTAGTTTGATCGCTTGTGCCTCATTTACATTTACAAAAATAACCGCAAATTTCAGTTCAGTGCGAAAAGTTATCCTATTGAATAAATATGGCGGTTGCTAAAAAAAATTGCGAGAAAGATTACATGCATACAACTCACGTCGACATCGCATATTCAACCAGTTTGCATCAAGCAACTCATGCGAAACTCTTGAAACTTGCGCAGACCGAAAATGAATCTTAGGCACGACTTCTGTACACGCTCAATTCTGTCCATGTCAATCTTGTTTAAGCAAAACCCATATACCTACGCTATTACAAAAATTTGAAATGGCTGAGTACTAGTGCTTCACAAAGCAACATTTTAAGTGAGTCGTTGATGAGCATATATAACTTCAAGAGACGCATAAGCTTTCTGGATCGAATCATAGATTTGAGTCAAATTCTAATCCTAAATTTTTCACAGTAGCTGAACAAGGTATAGACAAACTTCTTATTTTGACCTGAAACGTGGGCTGATTATTGTCTTTCAATCTGTCAAATAACATAAGATGTGATTTGCTAGCATTGCTCTATAGACCATGATATTTCAAAAATATAACTAATCTTTTAATATCTCGATTAATAATTGCCGAGGCATCACGTTTCTCGTTGGGATTGAGAGAAAAATAAAGCTGAGTATCGTCAGCATACAAATCTGCCTATCAATTTCGGGGTACATTGGGAGAGGTTGGGAGTATAAATACTAAAAATCAGAGGACCTAAAATAGATACTTGTGTTATACTGGTTGGGATGACATCGTTGGAGGAACTCTTTTTATCTGTTTCTACGTATTGTGTTCTGTTAGTTTAATAGCGATACATAAGCATGATAGCAGACTCTGAAAACCTACATAGCGTAAAGTACCTGTCAACATTTGATGATTTAGTTTTTCCAACGCCTTCGAGTAGTCCAAGAGCACGAGAGCGGCGGTTTTTCCAGAATCTGTTGCTTTGAAAATGATGTCAGTTATATTTAACAGTGCAGTTTCACAACATCATTTAACTTATTCACCGTTATAGCGCTCTACTAAAAGGTATTCGAATCGTGAAGGATATGATAGGTCATTCCAATTTTAGTTAGAAATTACTTGCTTTTTCTATGAAAGAACTTCAAAATAGTGTACCTCACTTGATGCATACGTTTGAAAAATGTTCATAGTTGCACCATGAAACGTCATAGCTAAATGTGTTACGAATACAAGAATAATACCATATTGTGTAATTCAATTATAGTTCGTGGTAATCAAAAGCGACAGATGATTTTTTTGTAAAACTCGCTATAGCCATCATTTTATATCATTGATGATGGATTCATAGAGGTAGAGAATGGTATGTAGAATATTTAAGGCTGTCGCAGATGGAGTCATGCATATTATATCATATCCAGAAGTCAACTAATCAATTAATTTTGGGTGTCTCACCCTTCAGCATTTTTCTTAAAATATCGACATATATGTACAAATGATTATTTTTATTTGAATATCCTGAGTTGCCAGAGTATCACTTAATAATAATGATTCGTAAGTAATAGTGCAGACTCTTTGAGCTTTCCAGCTGTCTAAATGAAAGTTGTAGGTTAGGTTATTTCCAACAGAACTGATAAGGTCTATCCAAAATTGAAAGAATTTTAAGATGATCATATTCACTCTTTTGATATAATACCTTTTTACCCGACTGTAGTTGTAGTCACCGTTCATGGCGGGTCAAAGTAAGACTACCAGTATCCCTTTATATATCTCCATCTTCCTCATACATACACATGGAACCTACCCTGTGTGTGAACGTTTGTTCGGTAAGCTCAAAGACATACGTTTTTTTAGTTGTGTGTCTCCGCCTCGAAAACTTTGTCGTTACGTATGAGTGCTCCTAATCATATTTGTCAAAGTGATACTTGACATCGGCGTGCAACTCGAATTGTCCTGTTATCAATCTTCGATATAAAATTGTACAATGCCCGGAAATACGATCATTGGAAAAGGCCAGCTCATGCTAAATTTATTAGAGTATTTCCAGGAAGAGAATGGAAACAGCGGTCCCTGTTACCCACTCCATGGGTACTGGAGAGAGTATCAGATGCGCTGATCTGTTTACTTATTTCATATGGCGTTGATGACGTAATCTCAAAAAATCCTATTTAACGGGATACAGGTCAAACGGCTTGGTAAATTTTGACATATGAGGTGTCGTTGGATTCCTCTCAAATCCGTTTTACAGACAGCAAATGAGAATTACTAACCACGCACATGCGCACTAACAAACCAGCTAGTTCTTTTTATCATTTTCTTGTAACTGCCGGATCTTGTACGAAAATCAAACAATCGCAGAATTGCAGATCTTGCACGAAAAATCCGATTGATTTCCTTCAAGATGAGGCAGTTGCAAGAAAATCGCAAAAAACAGCTTTTTTGTTAGTGC